>JARKHS020011009.1:142500-153521 GCA_030143305.2 Amblyomma americanum | reverse complement strand
TCTCGCTGGAGGAACAATGTCTGTCGCCAGACGGCGTGAGCCGCATCCTCCCATGTTGGCGCTCGCATTCGGTGGAGCAGCGCCCGCGGCGTCAGCGACAACGGGCTCTTAGCGCCTCCTCGTTCCCCCATTGCGCCTGTCCACAGCAGCACCGTCGTGAGTCATCCCGGCGCTGTTTGTTGACGCGCCCCGCGGGCCCCTCGAGCCCAGGACCGCCGCGAACCCGGAGCGTCGACTCTGGGGGCGCCCGTGACGTCATGCCGCGGTGATTGACAGTTGGGATTCATAATGGGCGGCGGAAACTGTCGCCAGGGCGCTGGCTGGGACCCGCAGATCCGCTCCGATATTGAATTCCTGGTCTGTGTGCGCGCTTGCGCGCCGGTTGCCCGGGAAAGCCCGCTGCCACGGGGGTGTCGAGAGGGGGGGGGGGGGGGGGAGATATTGAGCAGGCCTGGGAACCCTAATTGCGTCCTGCGGCTTTCTTGCCGGCCTCCTCGTCCGGGGAACCCGAGCAACCGCCTTGTCCCGCTGGGGCCGTGGGCGCACAATTCCCGAGCGCGACGGCGCCCACTCGGAGCTCGGTTGGGAAGTTGAATAAAAGCACTCAGTATACCTTGTATCTCATTTCTTTTTAAAGACCTGGCTGGCTCCCGCGTGTTGCCTCCCAGAAGCGATTGCCGAGGCAGGCAGATATAGTGTTTGTTATTTCACCCGTGTCCCTTTTTTCGCTCGTCTACAGCAGTTGCCACCTCGGGTCAACGGACGCACTGGCCGGCCTCAGCATTGCCTCGCGCCCTTAATGCGCTCTATTCCGCGCTCGGGTGTTTCAGGCGCGTCAGTCCCGTAACCACAACGTGACAGTTTGCATCAACGTTTGAACATTCAAAAATAAAAATAATAATAAATGAAATTTATTATGCATATGACCATTAAATGAATAAATAACAAAATAAGCTCGAAATCTTGCTCCCCCCACTCAAAAAAAAAAAAGTTCCGGAGTTCCTGTCTGGCATGGCAACACCAGGGGCCTGCATTATGCATACAGCAGTGCAGATGGCAGTTAACACGGTGAAGTTACGGAGGACATTCGCGTAAAATTATTCGCAAAATTTTTATAATTTCAGAGGGCCACAACTGCACAAAATGTTTGCATTGTGTGCCTGAAGAAACGGTTACCGGTCATGCAATCTAGCAGTCTCAGAAACGCTTGGAAGATAAAAATGTTAAAGGAGCGCTTAATTGCATGACCTATTTACAGTGCGTTAACATTGGAGGTCTTTGTTCACTGTGCAGCACTTTGTGTAGCTGCGAAGTTTCAGTGAAGATTTGCCTACTTGTCTAAACGCTACCGTTTTTTTTTTTTCGGCCATTCAGCTGTTTAGTCAGATGTGGCGTTTATGTGAACTTGCAGAGTACCGCGAGGCTGTGAGGAGACTCAGTTCCGGTTGTAGCTAAATTTAGTTTAGATGACGAAAGAACGTGAGCCTTGTGGGGATTTTATCGCGGCTATAGACGTATTCAGAAGGCCTCGTCCATCTCTGAAGTCCGGAAGCCATCGATCCGAGTATGGACTGCATGTCCTGTCGCTTGTCGTTATCCATTTTGGGTCTCTCCTCTACACTTTGCTACCTGCCAGTCGTGGCAGGTGGTTCTTCCGTGTACAGAACCTTACCTGCGCCGACATCGGCGGGTGCTGTCAATAGGGCATCTCATCTAATGCTAACGCATTAGAAAGAAATGTAAGCAGCACGAAACGACGGCAAGAAAACGTGTTCGCGAAAGTATGCTGTCCACTGTGAGCGTATTTAGTTGCGCAAGGATATAGATGGAACTTAAAGGGGGCACTAAAGTGGGGTGCTAAGTCAAGCTAGGTTGACAGATTAGGCGGGAAATGCTGTGTTATTCTCTGAAAGAAGAGAGCTTGGATATGCACCAGAAATGGTGTGAAATTTGTAAAATCTCTGCACAACTGAGGTGTGAACGATGATGTAAATGTACGGGACTGTAGCGCCACCTTTCGAGAATTCCGGTAACTGTGCCTGGCCAAATTAAGTCGTCTCCCATTTCGCACCGGATGGCTAATCGCTTTCGCGTGCTTGGCTGTTTCAGCGGGAAGTGTTGTCGAGATCGGAAAGCAGTGCGGCGAGATAGGAGAATCCGAAGCACCGCTCGCTTTGCGCGCTGCACCCAGTCGTCCTGCGGGAAGCCGTCGTCTGCAGCAACCCCACAAGCGCAAGCCACTCACGAGCTCTCAGGGTCGTCTGCGCTCCTTCCGAGCGCCCAGTTCGCGATGTCTTTAGAAAACCGTTTCATAGCATGAGGAGCGGTAAATTGGGATTTGTAGTAATCGCTGTATGGTGGTGCCATGTGTTGATGCATATTTTTACAAAGGGTCGTCTGATCGGTGGGCGCAGCGGTTTCGTCTTCGTTCCTTTTGCTTCTCCAATAGGAAGGGCTCCAAGGTCATGGGGTACAAGAAGGAGGCAATCGGGGGCAGCATTTGCTATTCCCTCAGCAACGCACTATGCGTATATTCTTTTTGCGATAGTTGTGGTTCCCAGGGGTAGTCTACCAGTTTCGCGTAGCTTCCTGTTTCCCCTCACACTTCCCGTGCCTTTAACAAGTCAGGGTATTGGTCTGCGTATGTCGACGCCTGGCTCGGAGTAGATTTTCGAAGGTCTGAATTGTTCTGCAGCATCTTCAAAAGAGAAGTTATTCTAAATCGGCCTAAATTTCGCAAAACCCGAACTCCAAGAAAGGCGAGATGTATATATATTATTATTCTAAAGGGGCTAATTTTTTCACAAATCCGATATTTTGTTCGTTGTTATAAAATTCGGCTGATAATTGGCATTTTACACTCGTGTCTAGAGGCAGCGGTATGTGTATGCCGCGTTTTCTGCAAAGGCAAGCGTTTTTATTTCGTGTATAAATGTGCGTTAAATTTAAGTACTCACGTTGATGACTCGCAGTGTCGATCTCATGGTACGAATATCATTTATTTTTTTTTTATTAAGCATACTACATGTTGGCCTGGCATTTCTGGCCGGAACAGGGTACGAGCCTATAGGTGCGAGGCAGTGTAATGGAATATATGCTTTACATTTTCACAGCTCTTAGATGGCGCGACGTAGAGTTCCTTGGTAAGGCGCACAGCAAAAAGTTAATCAAGACTCAATGGGGCAGACAAGTGCAAGTGTTTGTGTTTCTCTCCCTGTGTCCTGGTGTGTGAGCTGTGCGTTGTACACTGACAAATTCACTGTCCGTAACTGTTGCTTTACTGAGCGGCGCGGAGGCCGCAGTTGGCTCTTGGCGTCGGCGCAAACTCTGTGCTACAGTGTAGCCCTGGTTAGGAAGTGCGCCGGTCGTCACACGTACGCTGTATTTGGACTAATGTCCTAACTTTAATTAGAGAGGAAAAAAAATAGAATTAGGTCGCCTATGCGTTTGCGTTTCGCCCATAATTCGATAATGACTTCTCGAAATAATCCCCGGAGCGACGCCTGAGGCGACAAAAACAAGCACTTTTAATTAGCGCGAGCTGCGAGCCAAAAACAACGCAGTATAAATGCGCACAAAATGGAGGCTGCGCGCGCGCGGCGGCCGACTCCTGCCGCGGAGCTCCTGACCCGGGCGGCCATCGGGCGCTCACTCACGGTTTAAGCTCGGAATTCGATTTCGCTAATTAACGAACGTTCCGCGCATCGGCTCCCGCTGCGCGCGCGGCGGCCGCCAGCGCTGTTTGTTTTTGCGCGAAAACGTTCCTCGGGCTTCGAATTAGGAACGGAGCTTTGCGTTTGTCATCAGCCGTGGCTGCGAGTTTTCGTTCGGAGCTGCTGCCGGCGCTGCTCCGAGGGGGCGCAACTGGCGGAGGAAGCGCGCATAGCCTCCGGCTAAGCTGGGAACCGTCTCTCGACACGTAAAGCGGTTTACTCTTGGGCGGAACGGCCGCGGTGCTATGCAGACTGAACTTGTTTAAAAGTCCCGCACGAAAGAGATGGGCGGCATCCCCGACTCACCTTTGCGGGTTGAACGCCCGCACGGTCTCGCAGGAAGCCGTGGGCCGCAGGTCGGCCTTCCCCGTCGGTATGTAATTGATGTGCGTCATATACTTTGGCGAGCTGTTAATTTAAATGTGGCTTGGAGTGAGTTCAGCACATGGGCTGTTTCCATCGCCTTCTTTGTGGGTACGGCTCGTCGAGCTAAGCTTTCTTCTCTGCCCACTAGCTGCCAGCCTTCCCCACTTCCGTTTTACTTTCTCGGATTAAGAAAAAACTTGCCGCCGCTTTGCGCGCCGAAGCATGAGGCTCGATCCGATCGCCCCGTTCATTTGACTTCACTCCCACTCCGCGTGCGCGCAACGCTGACGTCATAGACGGGCGTGCTCGGCAGCGAGCAGGAGGATTAAGAAGCGCAGGAAAAGGAAATTGAAATGTCCCCGCGTTGATCGCCCTGTGTTCTGCCTTCGGTAATCCAGCTTGGTCCGCGCCGCCCGCCTGGCACGCTCCGCCTCGACATGGGGTACTTCATCGTGAGAATATATATATATATATATATATATATATATATATATATATATATATATATATATATATATATATATATATATATATATATATATATATATATATATATATATATATCAGGTGTTTCACGGAAGGTGATCACTCGTGTTTAAAAATAGGGTTTTGCAGGTAAACAGAAGCTTTTTTCCGGCATAGTAATGCCAGCGTTCGCGCATGTGAAAAACAGACCAATTATCTTAAATAGCTAATTGATTAACTAAATTATAATAGTTAACTTTTGAACGATTGCCAGTATATATGCACCTGAGTGCAATTAGAGATTTGTAGCCGGCCGTTAGTAATAGCCATATCAAGCATTTTAGAATTTCGAAAACGCCATTACTCTCGCCACTGTGGCACGACAAAATTTGGCTGCATCGTGCGAAAATACATGCGCTTTCGAAAACATCCAGGCAAAGAAACCCCTCCAGTGCACGTCATCATCATCATCATCATCATCAGCCTTGCTACACCCACTGCAGGGCAAAGGCCTATCCCATGTCTCTCCAATTAACTCTGCCTTTTGCCAGCTCCATCCACCCTTTGCCTGCAAACTTCCTATTCTAATCCGCCCACCTAACGTTCTGCCGCCCCCTGCTACGCTTACTTTCTCTTGGAATCCACTCCGTTACCCTTAAGGACCAGCGGTTATCTTGCCTTCGCATTACATGCCCTGCCCAAGCCCATTTCTTTCTCTTGATTTCGACTAGGATGTCATTAACCCGTGTTTGTTCCCTCACCCACTCTGCCCGCTTCCGGTCTCTTAACGTTACACCTATCATTTTTCTTTCCATGGCTCGCTGCGTGGTCCTTAACTTAAGCTGAACTCTTTTCGTTAGCCTCCACGTTTCTGCCCCGTAGGTGAGTACCGGTAAGATAAAGCTGTTGTACACTTTGTAAACTGCCACTCATGATCTCCGAGAATTTGCCATATGCGCTCCACCCTATTCTTATCCTTCTAGTTATCTCCCTCTCATGATCCGGATCAGCTGTCACTATCTGCCCTAAGTAGACGTATTACGTCACAACTTCTAGGCTCTCGCTGCCATTTGTGAACTGTTGTTCCCTTGCTAAGCTGTTGAATATTACCTTGGTTTTCTGCATGGTAATTTTTAGACCGATCGATCTGCTCTGCCTGTCTAACTCATTGATCATGATTTGCAGTTCACTTCCTGAGTGACTCAGCAAGGCAATGTCATCAGCGAATCGCAGATTATTTGGGTATTCTCCATTTGTTCTTATTCCCAACTGTTCCCAATTCAGGCCTCGAAATACCTCCTGTAAACATGCGGTGAACAGCATTGACGAGATCGTGTCTCCTTTCTTATTGGAATTTTATTGCTGACCTTATGGACCCCTTTTCATTGCTTCTAAGGCTTTCTTTACTTCATCTTTTGTTACTGGCGGGATGGCGCATTGCTGTGCACTGCTGTCTTTCTCATTAACGCTCTGATTACATTGGCTACTGTACAGGTCTGTGTAGAACTCTTCGGCTACGTTAACTATCTTATCCATATTGCTATTGACATTGCCCTGCTTGTCTCTTAATGCATACATCTGGTTTTTACCTATGCCTAGTTTCCTCTTCACTGCTTTTAGGCTACCTCCGTTCTTTAGAGCATGCTCGATTCTCTCCATATTAAACTTTCTTATGTCGGCTACCTTGCGCTTATTTATTAACTTTGATAGCTCTGTTCGTTCTATTCTGTCGGTAGGGTTAGACGCCCTCATGCTTTGGCGCTTCTTAATCAGATCTTTCGTCACCTGAGATAGCTTCCCGGTATCCTGTCGCACTGCCCTACCGCCTACTTCTACTGCGCACTCCGTAATGATGGCTGTCAGATTATCGTTCATTGTATGAACATCAAGATCGTCTTCCTCACTTAAAGCCGAGTATCTGTTTTGCAGCGCTATCCTAAACTCCTGTGCTTTCCCTCTTACGGCTAACTCGTTAATGGTCTTCTTCTTCGCTAGCTTCTTCCGTTCCCTCTTCAAGTCTAAGCTAATTCTAGACCTTACCATTCTGTGGTCGCTACAGCGCACCTTTCCGAGGACGGCCACATCCTGAATGATGCCAGGTTTAGCGCATAGTATGAAGTCGATTTCATTTTTAGTTTCACCATTGGGGCTCTTCCAGGTCCACTTCCTGTTTTCTCGTTTGCGGAAGAAGGTATTCATGATCCGTAAATTATTTCTATCCGCGAATTCGACTAATAACTCTCCCCTGCTATTTCTAGAGCCTATCCAATAGTCACCTACAGCGTGGTCGTCAGCCTGCTTCTCAGTGCCCACCTTCGCATTGAAGTCGCCTATCAGCAGTGACTGTGATTTTACTTCATTCATTGCCGATTCTACGTCCTCATAGAAACTTTCAACGGTCTGGTGATCATGGCTGGATGTGGGTGCGTAGGCCTGCACCACTTTCAGCTTGTACCTCCTATTCAGCCTAATTGCTATAGCTGCTACCCTCTCGTTAATACTATAGAACTCCTCTATGTTGCCAGCTATATCCTTATTAATGATGAATCCCACACCTAGTTCTCGTCTATCCTCTAATCCGCGATAGCACAGCATGTGTCCGTCCTTTAGTACTGTATACGCCACACCTGTCCTCCTAACTTCGCTAAGCCCTATCACATCCAATTTAATTCCCGCTAGTTCCTCGAACAGCACTGCTAGGCTAGCCTCACTAGATAAAGTTCTAGCATTAAACGTTGCCAGGTTCAGACTCCTATGGCGGCCTGTCCGGAGCCAGAGATTCTTAGCACCCTCCGCTGCGTCACAGGTCTGACCGCCGCCGTGGTCAGTTGCTCCGCAGCCGCTGGGGACTGAGAGTCGAGGGTTAATTGGTTTGCTCATATAAGGTTGTGGCCAAGTACTACACCAGGGTGGCCAAGTCCTGTTCTGGTGAGGGAGTGCGTTGTCGGTTGTGGTCACCGAGATCAGGCCACACCCCATGCCTCTTTATGCAATTTCATCGACATGCGGATTTTATTATTTTTTTTAAACCGGTGGACAATTGCACGGCACCAGGATTCGAACCCCAGTCCTCTTGCACGCGAGGCGGATGCTCTACCTCTACGCCATCGCTGCATCCCTCCAGTGCACGTAACTAGTCGAAAAAGCCAAATTTTGTCGAGCCACAATGCCAAGGGTAATCACATTTTCGAAATTCTAAAAAATGATATGACTATTAAATTCTACCGGCTACAAATCTGTAATTGCAACTAGGCGCGTAAATCTACTAGTTAAAAAGTTAATATTTAAAAATTAGTTAACCAGCTTAATTTCTACCGGCTACAAATCTCTAATTGCAACTAGGCGCGTAAATCTACTAGTTAAAAAGTTAATATTTAAAAATTAGTTAACCAGCTTAATACTTACGACGATTCACCGGTTTTCTGGTGTCCGCCAACACTGGCAATACTATGTATGCCGAAAAATCCACATATTTATCACAAAAAACCTATGTTTTGAAAATTCTTGAAAAGGTTCGCTGAAACACGCGGTATATATATATATATATATATATATATATATATATATATATATATATATATATATATATATATATATATATATATATATGTGTTTTTTCGTGCGTCTTTCTTTTTTTTTGTTTGTGTGTGTGTGTTTGTGTGTTGTGTGTGTGTGTGTGTTCTCTCTGTGTGTGTGTGTGTGTGTGTGTGTGTGTGTGTGTGTGTGTGTGTGTGTGTGTGTGTGTGTGTGTGTGTGTGTGTGTGTGTGTGTGTGTTAGCAGACAAGGCAGATGAAATGAGGGGCGCCTTTGACAAACACATGAAGGACGCCAACAGTCACCGAAAGCAAGGTGAATAGGGGAATGCTTATACCCCTGTCACACGGGCATTCCGAGGGCCCTCGAGCCGATAGTCGATCGACTCAAAGGCGATCGAGCGCTGCTACACGGGCAGTTTCAATGGCGATCGAGTCAATAGCCTATCGAGTCAACGGAGTAGCGCAGAACTCCATCGAGATCTCGAGGGCCTTCGAGCGCTGCCCAAGGTTGCTAGCGTTGCTTCGAGCGGCGCCAAGCGCACATTCGTACACGACACATTCACGGTACAAAAGCATGAACAAACATTATTCACCTAAAATTTAATGCAAGCAGTCTGTACAATAATTTTAAAATTGTATCAGACTGGTTTTGAGCGCATTAATTTTGCGTTGCGGTCTTTGCGTTGCTTGCGTACTTAGCGTTGACAACATGGCGGCGCCCTGCCCGCCCGCTTCACAGCGATAACAGCTTCGTCGCTAATCCCTCAACGCAATATCGTGTTCTAAGCTGTTGTATTCGCCTTCGATTTGCCCATTCTTACCCTCACATCAATTTTCAAGAGACAAATAGCTCTTGTTTTCCAGATATCAAGGTGATTTCCCATGTCTTAAGCCTGACGAAGCAGCGCTCCGACGCATTTGGACTGGCTCGGTTTTGGCTCGTCTTGTATTAGAGTGGCTACAGCAGTGTCTGCATCTATCCGTCGCGTGCGTGCAATTAAAAGGGTTTTAACGACATGCGCGTATGCGTGTATTTCAGCATTTAGTATACATTTATCAAATATTTTTGTTATTTTTGCAAAATCCAAAGTAGCGATTGTGGCACCACACAAGCTTGACGTAGGACATGAGAACCATTTCAATGGCCATTGAGATTTGCCGTGTAGCAGCGACACAACTCCTTCGAGTTCGATGGCGATTGAGAATTTGGAAGACCCTCGACTCGATGGCCATTGAAACTCGCCGTGTGACAGGGGTATTATATATATATATATATATATATATATATATATATATATATATATATATATATATATATATATATATATATATATATATATATATATATATATATATATAATTTGTAGGGCTGATGAATGGGAGAATAATACTGAGATTAATCTGTCGCTTAAAGAAAATTACTTATATAGCAGCAGAAAAAACAACCATGCCCTCGGTGGGATCCGAACCCACGACCTCCGAATATCGCGTCCGGTGCTCTACCAACTGAGCTACGGCGACGGCTGTCCAATCTGCTGCTCTCGTGGGTATTTATGTTTATTGCGTGTAAGCGAACCTTGAGAATGTTCACCAGCGCCACCCTCGTCCATAGCGGCGGACGTAGCACGTCCTGTATTACCGCGAGAGTGACGTGGAACGTCATCTAACGGCGAGGGCGGAAACTGTGTGAGAGCCCTCTTATGCTACCTATGGCATCAAGACTGCCAGAACCGAGACCCTCGTTAAGCTATTAGCAGACAAGATAAAGGAAATGAGGGGCTCGTTTGACAAAGTTATGAAGGGAGCCAACAGTCACCGAAGCCAAGGTGCTCAGGGGAATGTTTAATTTTTTTTTTAGCGGCGGACGTAGCTATGGACGAGGGTGGCGCTGGTGAACACTCTCAATGTTCGCTTACACCCAACAAACATAAATACCCACGTGAGCAGCAGATTGGACAGCCGTCGCCGTAGCTCAGTTGGTAGAGCACAGGACGCGATATTCGGAGGTCGTGGGTTCGGATCCCACCGGCGGCATGGTTGTTTTTTCTGCTGCTTTATAAGTAATTTTCTTCAACCAGAAAAGCGTCTGAAGGTGCGAAGTTTGAAAAAACGGCGTGAAGTGTGTTAAGTTTGGCCGTGAGGCAGAGCTGAAGGTTTGGCACTATAGGGCTGCTACCCGCGGTTTTTGGGCGGAGTACGGGTTAAATACCATTCGATTCGACGGAGCACCGCGGATTCGAGGCTTTCAAATGTTTTCGAAACTCAATCGCGTCTACCGTCGTGCGAGGTCTTGACGCCGTGATTAGTGGAACGATAATTTACGAGGAAATATATGCTTTGAGCGTGTGGCACGGCTGCTTGCGGCCAGAACGACAGGTTTCGCGTCGCACGTGGTGACGAAAGTCATCGACCTCTTTGCAATTTCCCCAAATCGTACCCCTTTCTCCCAAAAGCGGGGTCCAAGTAGGGTCGACGAACGATAGGCGGGAATGGCGCTCCGCGGCTACACCGGCCGGGGGAGTCGGAGAGCATGAAAAGGAGAAAGAGCGCCGACCGACGAGGAATGCCGCCCTTGGACGAGGGAGCGAGACACTCCGCTATAAGAAGATCCGCCACCGAACACGGCTCGGCCAGCCTTATCAACCGTCGTCGTTTGTGCTGCCTACAGCTATGGCCATCTCCAAGCACCGGCTGAAGACAGTGGGGTCCAGACGCCGCCTCAAGATTTGCAAACTATGGTTAATTGCTGTGGATATAAAGGAGACGCTCTGGGTTGCAGTTTTAGCGCAGTTAAGTCCGGTGTGATGATTTTCAACGGTACAACTGATCAGGAGCTTACAATACAAGGCCCTGAAATACCCCGAGTGGCCGAATACAAATATCTCGGTGTATGGGTAAGCGAAAGACAGATATACACGGAAAAGCACGAGCAGTCTGTTT
>JARKHS020011009.1:0-137500 GCA_030143305.2 Amblyomma americanum | reverse complement strand
TCAGTTTGCAGTGAGCGAGGCGAGCGGTGAGGTGTTTCGATCGAAGGCGAAAACAAACTTGGATAATTATGGGTGCTCGACCTACTGTTCTGTTTAGCAATGTCACAACAGTTATAAAAACACTGCAGCAAAAGGTACCGAATATATTGTTACGACGAAGAGGCAGTGGAAGACGAAGTGGCCTCTCGCGTGAAAAGGACGAACGAAGAAGAAGAGGTCAATGCAGCTCCCTGTTCGTGTTGGTGCTGCCTGCTAGGAACTCTTTATTCTAACCCCCAGCACTTGTAAATAAATGTAAATAGTATTTCCCCGTAACAATATTTTAACACTTTCTTTGGACATCGTGCATGCTCGCTCACGCACAGGGGGTCTGCTGGAAATGAGTACACTGTGGAATTAAATTGATGAGTGTGAACTGGGAAAGGGTTGACACTGACTAGGGTGTTTTGAACGTGCCATCATTGGTAGGACTGGCTTTAGGTCTTTATGTAGAGGGAAGGAATGCGCTCAGTCAGTCACAGGAAATGGTCTACGGTGATGTTCTTGGAGCTAGCATCTGAAGTTTGAGTCTTCGTTTGTTATGCTCATCTGTGGTTCAGCGAGTCAATTTTGTTTCTAGTTTTTTTTTGTGCTTGTGTGCATGCTGTGGAAGCGACGTCGTACTTCTGAGTATACTTATGTTGTTTTCACATTGTTTCACCTAAGGTTTTGGGTATTTATTTGAATCATTTTATTTCCTACAGTAGTTTAAAATTTTGTATCCTTATTTGCTGCATTTCTGAGATCTCAAATCCTGTTCTGGACGAGGGAAAAGAAAAATAGAGAGTGGTTCAAATTTCCCTATATATATTTCTTGGATTTCACAACATCGCTAAACCCTTAATTTCTGGAATTAATATTTTGATTTTAATGAAGTTTATCGTCCCAATGCAACTCAGACTATAAGAGGCGCAATAGTAGGAGGTTCCAAATAATTTGAACCACTAGGGTTTTTTTAACGTGCACTGACATCGCGCAGTACGCGGGCCTCTAGAATTATGCCTTCATCGAAATGCGACCGCCGCAACCAGGATCGAACCCGAGTCATTTAGGTCAGCAGCTGAGCACCATAACCACTGAGCCACCGCGGCGGCCTTTCTAGAGTTAAGTATTTACCAAAAGAAAAATACGAACGAAATCATTCATGTAATTGGTGCCTTCACGAAATCCTTGAAATGAAAGTCCTCTAACTGTGGAAGATACTTAGCAAGAAACCCATAGTATTTTTGTATGCTTAGAGCTATGCTTCTCTGAGGGGAATACACAAAGTAAAGCAGTGACGATCCTGCAGGATGTAGAGCATTATAATCTGATATGTGTAGTAAGTGCGTTTTTCGCAATTCTAGCCGACCATTCACACAGTGGATGTCACAGTGGGCGTAAATTACATAGCTGATTTCATTATCTGAGTCAATCAGAGACTTGTTTCTCAAACTGTAAAGATACTTAGTTAATCTCAATAAGCTCAACTGCGCTGCCAAATATTGCAGTGCCGTCGGGACTGCAACATAATCATGGCTGCTCGGCATCGGTGATCAGCACAACCTGAAAGCAATTGAAACTAAACGTAGCAGCGGTGGCACCAAGGCTTTCAATGCGTTGAAATCCGCAGAGAAGCAGGCGTTGACTCATCGCGGTTAGTGCTCGTCTGCTGTGCGGCCGGGCTGACGCGAACGCACCGGCATGGAAGAAGGCGCAGGGCCACCACGGCCAGTCTCGAGGAGAGCGCGGGCTCTCCCCTCGAGAGAGCTGCCGTGACTGAGCGTCCGGTTAACGCCGCGAGTGCCGCGAGGCGGCCCTGGCGATGTGGTCGCTGCTGGCGCCACCATACCAGCGCACGGAGCCCATAGCAGTCAGTACTGGACCGCTTTTTGCTTCGTCGTCATCAGTGCAGTTATATTACTCCGAGGCACCGAATGATTGTCCCGATCGAATTTTTTTCCCAGGCCCACCTTGGCGTAGTATTGAATTCTATCTTCCTATCGTTCTTCTGTATCTGTGCCCACCTGGATAACATTGCGTTCTATCGTGGTCACACAGGGCATCACAAAAAAAAAAACTAAGGGTTGGCCCGAAAAATAAAGGTGTGCGAAGATTCGAAAATTTCGAATAGTGCATCGAATATCCTCCCCTATTCGATTCGTCGTACGTATCAACTAGTTCATGTCCGGAATTGTTCGAAACGAGTCTAATATGTTCTCAAGATTTCGGGTACTTTTCGAATGATTGGCATGAATTTAGAATAAGCCCCGCCGTATTTCTCTTATGTGACTGTTCCAAAAACAGGGACCACACCGACACCGCGTAGCATGTTGCGGTAACCATGACCCATACGTAGCTCTCGCCTGTCTGATGTACTGATATGTGGCTCTGGTATGCTTTCGTTCGTACGGTAACAGTATATACAGACGAGCCCACTTGTGAAGTTCGCTGAACTTTCCGGTGCGCCATTCGGTCCCTTGTTCGCGAGGAATACCGCGCGTGTGGAACCACTCAGCCTCAAAGGGACGCCCGACAGGGCTCGGCGGCGGCTGTAATGTGGTCGGCGTGTCGCCAACAAAGAGACCCGTTCCGTCCCCGTCCCCCCTTCAACCGCGGATGTCTTTGTGTCCTTCGCGCCATTTAAGGGAATTTTTGCTATTTAAGTTCTTATGGCGGCAGAAACGTTCCCCGCTGGTTTTCTATGGCGGCCTTAACTGCTCGATGCGAGTTATGGAAACACTAAACGAAAAATTTTGTGAAAAATCGGAAGAATGGACCATTACTTTCAATATTTCCATAACAATGCCTTACAGAATTTAAATATTAAAATTTTTTCTCCAAGAATGTTGGACATGGGTGCATGCCAAGAACCCAGCACGTGTTAACTCGGGGTATCAGTTAGTTGGTCATTGATGTTAAGATGGGCGATTGGGTGGGCAGTTAATATTGCGTGTGCTTGAGAAGTAGTTTAGATTTTCCTGGAGCTGGTTGAAATCCGGTCAGGGAAATAAAGGAGAAGAGGTAAAGGCCTTGCTGCAGAGAGTTCCCTAGATCTCTGGGGGCCCGCTGGTACACCGGAGTGTGACGTCATCGGCGTAGAAAACATAATTCAGAGTGGGGATGGAGGTGCGCTGTCTAGCTATAGGGTGGTCATGCCGACGTCGAAGAGGGTGGGAGACAACGCTGGACCCTGCGAAGTGCCACGTGCCTAGTCGTCGAAATTTGGCTGTCCGGTCGACCATGCAGAAAGGCCGCAGTGCTATGGTCGCACTGTGTGTGTTTGGTCGAGTATGTGATCGTGTTTGGTGTTGTCGAGCGCCTTGCGAACATCAGCTGTGAGTAAGGTGTGTACCCGGGCTGAAGTGGGCTGGAGGAAGGTGGAAAAAGAGGAAGCGATCTTGCGTAGAGACGTGAGAACGGGACCCGGTGAGATGTGAGGAAAGAAATCGATGGATTGGAAATGCTCCTGAAAATTGGTCAGGACCATGTGCTCCATCGTCTTTCCCACACATGAGGTAAGAGACGCTTTGGAATTGTTAGCTGGAGGAGGGTGGAGGAAGAGGAAGCGATCTTGCGTAGAGACGTGAGAACGGGACCCGGTGAGGGTGTGAGGAAAGAAATCGATGGCTTGGAAATGCTCCTGAATATTGGTCAGGACCATGTGCTCCATCGTCTTTCCCACACACGAGGTAAGAGACGCTTTGGAATTGTTAGCTGGAGGAGGGTGGAGGAAGAGGAAGCGATCTTGCGTAGAGACGTGAGAACGGGACCCGGTGAGGGTGTGAGGAAAGAAATCGATGGCTTGGAAATGCTCCTGAATATTGGTCAGGACCATGTGCTCCATCGTCTTTCCCACACACGAGGTAAGAGACGCTTTGGAATTGTTAGCTGGAGGAGGGTGGAGGAAGAGGAAGCGATCTTGCGTAGAGACGTGAGAACGGGACCCGGTGAGGGTGTGAGGAAAGAAATCGATGGCTTGGAAATGCTCCTGAATATTGGTCAGGACCATGTGCTCCATCGTCTTTCCCACACAAGGAGGTAAGAGACGCTTTGGAATTGTTAGCTGGAGGAGGGTGGAGGAAGAGGAAGCGATCTTGCGTAGAGACGTGAGAACGGGACCCGGTGAGGGTGTGAGGAAAGAAATCGATGGCTTGGAAATGCTCCTGAATATTGGTCAGGACCATGTGCTCCATCGTCTTTCCCACACACGAGGTAAGAGACGCTTTTGAATTGTTATCTGGAGGAGGGTGGAGGAAGAGGAAGCGATCTTGCGTAGAGACGTGAGAACGGGACCCGGTGAGGGTGTGAGGAAAGAAATCGATGGCTTGGAAATGCTCCTGAATATTGGTCAGGACCATGTGCTCCATCGTCTTTCCCACACATGAGGTAAGAGACGCTTTGGAATTGTTAGCTGGAGGAGGGTGGAGGAAGAGGAAGCGATCTTGCGTAGAGACGTGAGAACGGGACCCGGTGAGGGTGTGAGGGAAGAAATCGATGGCTTGGAAATGCTCCTGAATATTGGTCAGGACCATGTGCTCCATCGTCTTTCCCACACATGAGGTAAGAGACGCATTGGTATTGTTAGCTGGAGGAGGGTGGAGGAAGAGGAAGCGATCTTGTGTAGAGACTTGAGAACGGGACCCGGTGAGGGTGTGAGGAAAGAAATCGATGGCTGCGAAATGCTCCTGAAAATTGGTCAGGACCATGCGCTTCATCGTCTTTCCCACACATGAGGTAAGAGACGCTTTGGAATTGTTAGCTGGAGGAGGGTGGAGGAAGAGGAAGCGATCTTGCGTAGAGACGTGAGAACGGGACCCGGTGAGGGTGTGGGGAAAGAAATCGATGGCTTGGAAATGCTCCTGAATATTGGTCAGGACCATGTGCTTCATCGTCTTTCCCACACATGAGGTAAGAGACGCTTTGGAATTGTTAGCTGGAGGAGGGTGGAGGAAGAGGAAGCGATCTTGCGTAGAGACGTGAGAACGGGACCCGGTGAGGGTGTGAGGGAAGAAATCGATGGCTTGGAAATGCTCCTGAATATTGGTCAGGACCATGTGCTCCATCGTCTTTCCCACACATGAGGTAAGAGACGCTTTGGAATTGTTAGCTGGAGGAGGGTGGAGGAAGAGGAAGCGATCTTGCGTAGAGACGTGAGAACGGGACCCGGTGAGGGTGTGAGGGAAGAAATCGATGGCTTGGAAATGCTCCTGAATATTGGTCAGGACCATGTGCTTCATCGTCTTTCCCACACATGAGGTAAGAGACGCTTTGGAATTGTTAGCTGGAGGAGGGTGGAGGAAGAGGAAGCGATCTTGCGTAGAGACGTGAGAACGGGACCCGGTGAGGGTGTGAGGAAAGAAATCGATGGCTTGGAAATGCTCCTGAATATTGGTCAGGACCATGTGCTTCATCGTCTTTCCCACACATGAGGTAAGAGACGCTTTGGAATTGTTAGCTGGAGGAGGGTGGAGGAAGAGGAAGCGATCTTGCGTAGAGACGTGAGAACGGGACCCGGTGAGGGTGTGAGGGAAGAAATCGATGGCTTGGAAATGCTCCTGAATATTGGTCAGGACCATGTGCTCCATCGTCTTTCCCACACATGAGGTAAGAGACGCTTTGGTATTGTTAGCTGGAGGAGGGTGGAGGAAGAGGAAGCGATCTTGCTGTAGAGACGTGAGAACGGGACCCGGTGAGGGTGTGAGGAAAGAAATCGATGGCTGCGAAATGCTCCTGAAAATTGGTCAGGACCATGCGCTTCATCGTCTTTCCCACACATGAGGTAAGAGACGCTTTGGAATTGTTAGCTGGAGGAGGGTGGAGGAAGAGGAAGCGATCTTGCGTAGAGACGTGAGAACGGGACCCGGTGAGGGCGTGAGGAAAGAAATAGATGGCTTGGAAATGCTCCTGAATGTTGGTCAGGACCATGTGCTCCATCGTCTTTCCCACACATGAGGTAAGAGACGCTTTGGAATTGTTAGCTGGAGGACGGTGGAGGAAGAGGAAGCGATCTTGCGTAGAGACGTTGAGAACGGGACCCGGTGAGGGTGTGGGGAAAGAAATCGATGGCTTGGAAATGCTCCTGAAAATTGGCCAGGACCATGTGCTCCATCGTCTTTCCCACACATGAGGTAAGAGACGCTTTGGAATTGTTAGCTGGAGGAGGGTGGAGGAAGAGGAAGCGATCTTGCGTAGAGACGTGAGAACGGGACCCGGTGAGGGCGTGAGGAAAGAAATAGATGGCTTGGAAATGCTCCTGAATGTTGGTCAGGACCATGTGCTCCATCGTCTTTCCCACACATGAGGTAAGAGACGCTTTGGAATTGTTAGCTGGAGGACGGTGGAGGAAGAGGAAGCGATCTTGCGTAGAGACGTGAGAACGGGACCCGGTGAGGGTGTGGGGAAAGAAATCGATGGCTTGGAAATGCTCCTGAAAATTGGCCAGGACCATGTGCTCCATCGTCTTTCCCACACATGAGGTAAGAGACGCTTTGGAATTGTTAGCTGGAGGAGGGTGGAGGAAGAGGAAGCGATCTTGCGTAGAGACGTGAGAACGGGACCCGGTGAGGGTGTGAGGAAAGAAATCGGTGGCTTGGAAATACTCCTGAAAATTGGTCAGGACCATGTGCTCCATCGTCTTTCCCACACATGAGGTAAGAGACCTTTTGGAATTGTTTCGTGGTCCTTAGCTTGTCAAATCTACATATATTCCTGAGCTTCTTCGAATAAAACCATCTGATAGTCAGCGCTCGTGGTGTCTCCTTACTGTGCCCCGTCCTTCAGCTGTTTCAGATATGAGGTAAGAGAGATGGGTAGATGTTTTACCTGGTTTAGGGATAAGGACAATGGACCATTCTGCGTCATCCTTGTGTAGAATGGTCCAGCAGTTCGCACCAATCAGGGTAACTGATATTAGACAGTACTGAATGGTTCCCACCTAGTTTGTAGGTCTATGCGGCTCTACCTCCGCGCGAAGGTTGCTTAAAGAACCTAATGAGCGCTTTACTCAAGGGTGGCGCATACTGTATGAGGAAAGTATGCGCTGCGGCTGCTTTGTAGCTGCATCCTTACGTTTTTTTTCGAGAATTGAAGAGAATGGTTTATGGTTTGGGGGGTTTAACGTCCCAAAGCGACTCAGGCTATGAGGGACGCCGTAGTGGAGGGTTTCGGACAATTTCGACCACCTCGGGTTCTTTAACGTGCACTGACATCGCACATACACGAGCCTCTAGAATTTCGCCTGCATCGAAATTCGACCGCCGCGGCCGGGATCGAACCCGCGTCTTTCGGGTCAGCAGCCGAGAGCCATAACCACTCAGCCACCGCGGCGGCTGGATTGAAGAGAAAAATGCTGGCCTGCCACCAGGTGCCGTGAACACTTCTATCGGAATAAATAATATCGCGTCCCTAGAGTGACTCGTACGCAGCAAGGGTCTAGGCTAGGAGCACATGACCGCGCTGGAGAGCTTAGCAAGCGCCTTGATAAGGCCTGCTTTGAAGACATAGGCGTGCGCAACAGACTTTTTAAAGAAATAAATGCCCCTCTTGTCTGACTATGTTTTGGCCGCAATAGTGCATCTACCTACTACGAACTTCGGATATATCGAACGCAATCCGTGTGACCGTGAGATTCGTTATAAGTGGGTACGACTGTATAGTGACCGTGTTGCACCCCCTTAGTGGAGATTAGTGTTGCGTCTTTGAGCAGCTATAGCTGTAACTCGATTATTTATAGCGCCGTACTGCAGCGCCGCCGCTATAGTACATCGCTGTTTCGCTTGATTGCGCGTTTTGTACGAATATTCGCTAAAGTAACGAATATTAGCAAAAATATTCCAGTCGTGTTCGATTATGTTCTGTCACTATTCGATCTGTATTCGATTCGGTAGCAAAGCTGCAGTATTCGTATTAGATTCTGTTTGGAAAACTATTATTCGCATATATCAAAGAAAGGAAGGAAGGAAGGAAGGAAGGAAGGAAGGAAGGAAGGAAGGAAGGAAGGAAGGAAGGAAGGAAGGAGGGAAGGAAGAAAGAAAGAAAGAAAGAGAGAAAGAGGAAAGAAAGAAAGGAAGAAGGAAAGAAAGAAAAGAAAGAAAGGAAGGAAGGAAGAAAGAAAGAAAGAGAGAAAGGAATGACGGATGATTCAGCGTGGTTAATTGGGCCAAATGCGAATTAGGTGCCCACTTCGGTTTCGGTGTTTCGGTTTCACTAGAGGGGACGCTTAACCTCCGCCTCAAGGGCATGACGCGATAGCGATAACGGGTTAATGCCCATATATACGGAACTGGTCATTCTTCCTTACTTTACATTCACGTGTCCCTGGGAGTCCTCATACCACTCCTGGCGCATTGGTGCAGCGGGTAAGCTATGCGCCACTGCCCTGCTATGGCAGGTGCTGCCACTGGTGGGGCCTGTGAGACCCAGGTTGCTCTTCCCGAGCGACCAATCATTAATTTAACTGCCACCTGCCACGGTGGATTGTTTGTTCACAGTCCGGTGGGCAGATTGCGATGACGCCACAAGGCAACGTGACCTAGGTGGCCCACCTGCCACATAGGCCATAGGAGGAAGGTGGGCCACCTAGGGCAGGTTGCCCACAACCCGGTGGCCAGAGGGACCGTACAGACAATGACTAAGCGGCTGAGTGGAAGCTCTGTTGCCAACGCACTAAAAAAGAAAGAAAAAGACAGCTCGGCAGAAGGGCTTTTAAAAATTGGTCAACTTGATGTCAGGTTACTTTGCTTGCGACTAGTCTGGGCACAAAGGGCTCTTTTGTTCTCGCTTGGAAAGTGCTTGCGCTGAATGACCTCACGGGGAGGATGGATCTAGTATGAAGTTCTGAACCGTTCACTATATTGCTGTTCATCATTCGAGCGAGTGCAACAGCCATTTGAGTGAGTGCCACCCTACAAGTAGGGTAAAGTGAGTTATGGCGGCCATGAGCCTGTTGAGCTTTTCCGTGACCTTCTTTTTCTGAGCGTAGCGAACGCCCCCCCCCCCCCCCCCCCCCCCCCCCGAATTCGCCATCCTCTGTCTGCTCTGTGCACTTCTAATTGAGAGTCGCCTTTCTGTGGCCACCGTAACAGGATGCTTCTCGGGGCTTTGTACCCCTGAACGTCGCCGCGCATCCAGGGGGCTTGGAAAGGTGACACCGCCGAGTTTGAGAGGCCGTGTGCTTCCCGTGTCCCCCTTGGCCTCCACTATCATTCGAGACGCTGTTGCGCGGCTTGGCGTTTTAATTTGCGTGGGCGCAACGCGGAAGGGGCAGCGTCGTCCCGTTTAATTGCCAACATTCGTCTCCATTATGCCGGCGCTTCATTACGCGGCCTCATCAGCGATGCCGGAGCGCCGCGGCCGCCGGTAAACACGCGCCGCGTCCCGCGCGCAGCCAGCCTCCTTCCACCTTCGGGGCGCGCGGGAGCCGCCGCAGCTGCGGGACAGCGAGTCGAGCGTGGCGCGCTTTTTCTTCGTTATTGGGACGCGGCTGAACTCTCCTCCTCCCCCGGGGCGACTTCCTTTAGCTTTGTCATTTTTACAAACGCGAGCTTTCCCTTCCCGGGGCTCACTCGCGTGCGCAGCGAGAAAATGCCCGTGATGGAGCGAAGGACGCCGGAGAAAACAAACAAGGCGCCCAGGTAGGGAGAGACGTGTACGCGGTTGTTCCAGGAGAGCGCCCGAGAAAAGCTCGCCTCGCCTCGTCGGGGCGAGATGTATGGTCGCGTGCGGTTCGCAGCCGTGTACTCGACGGCATCCTCGCGGCCATCGAACGGGCCTCGCAGCCGAGCGCGGAAGGGTGACGCGACGAAGCAAAGAGGGCGCGGCTGCTGCCCCTTATAGAAATGCGCGCAACGCGAACGGCGCGCGGGCGGTGACCATTACTGCGGCGGCCCGGCTAAGTGCTTGTTTATGACGTTTCCTACGGGCCCGGTTTACGAGCGATAAACTGCTTTTTTATGATTAGCCCCCGCCGATCACGTGCGGGACGACGATGGGGCGGGAGGCGCACGTGAAGTGACCTTCCGGCGGCGGCTGGCGACGGCGCGCCTGACGGGGCCGCGATGCCTGCGCGTGCGGGGCGTCGTGTTCGGATCCCGGGCTGCGCCTTGGGGCCCTCGGCTGCTCCTCATGTTGGGACCACGGGTTGAGTTGAGTGAGCTGCTTTGAGGTTGTGTAGGCTGCTGGTGGGGTCAGCCTTGCGATTCTTTTGCCGCTAGTCGCGACACTTGCACACTAATTAAATTCAAGAGTTTCGGTGTTTGTATGCGTGGCGGCGTAGCTCTGCTAGGTACCACACATTGTCTTCGGATCGCCCGGTCGAATAGGGGTTTCAGACAGTCATATGTGCGGCAGCTCGAGCCCATCATTTCTTCCGTTCTCTCTTTAATTCTTTCTTTCTGTATTCTTCCTTGTTTCTCATTCTTTCTTTTCATGTGTTGAGTAGATGCACTGTGCTTGCTGATTGGGTGCAGTTATGAGCGCGCATATATGCAGGGCTTTCACCTAGGACTTTAAGCAATTTTTAAAAATCGCTTTTTCTAAGGTAGAAGAGCGCTTTTAACGTTAGGCTCCTTAACTATTGAAATGCGCGTAGCCCACCTTAAGTTATCTTCATAGTGAATATATATATCCACATCAGTTTTTAGAATTTCGAAAACGCGGTTAACCTCGGCGTTGTGGCCCAACAAATTTTGGCTGCATCGCGCCAAAATACATGCGCTTTCGAGGAGCGTATGGGGTGAGAAAGGAGGCCGCAGAGCTCGCTTAAATTGCAATGCGCCAAGTTTAGCGCACTTTAATAACGCTTTAGCTGCACATGCTCAGCATAACAAAGTTATCCCTCGCTGCCTCAACAGATACATTACAAATTACTTCCGGCAGAACGACGAGATATATCGAAACACCTTCAGGAGATCAGTGCGTAAACAGTGGAAATAACGTTTTGTGATTGCATAAAAGATCGAGGCTATATACGTTAGGGCAGCTTTACTCGAAAATCGCACCTAGTGGCGAGCTCGGCTGAACCATTTCGTGCGCCTTGCAGTCCTGGGACAGATTTGGCAAGCATGCCTCGTTCGGGGCGATGTGGTTTGGCATTAAGTCATGCATTGCAGCAGCAGCGAAGGTGAGGCCTGAAAATGCAGTGTGCGCACAAAAGTTTTTGGAACATGGCAGCTGCATAAAAGGTAAATTTTTAGTGCGAAAGCAATACTCCAGGCGTATACCAACCCCGAGCAAGAATCTTGTAATCTTGTCTTGTGCACCCGAACTAACCCGAGCTTAGCCGAGCTTACTCGGGTAAGTTCGGAGGAGCGTCGTGCCAGCTGTTTCGCTGCTTACAGGCTGGACATCACGTTGTGCACGGGAGACACTGCGCAGAATGCACAGAGCAGTGCAGTGCAGAGCAAACCGTACGGTTCATGGCTGCATGTGTATATGGACTGCCAAGTAATCGGATTCGTTGATGGCTTAAGTGTCCCAATAACTTCTGCGGGCACGTGTATGCATAGGGTGTATACTTTTTAAAAGTTGTCTCCACTGCGCATATACGACCGGAAAACTCGCAGAGCCGTGCCGCGTGGTTTCGGTTACGTTGCTCTGCTGGCGACCTTAACGCATCGAGCAGTGTGGCAATCTGCCCTTCTCACTGTGTATACGTTTAGATCGCTGTGAGTGCGAAATGATATCGAAAGTAGGGATTTGTTTAGATTAGATGGATTTTATAGATTTAATTGTTAGAGTATTCGTGGCATTTTTTTTAGTCTCGTTTGTGATCGCGGACTTGTGCCGTATCTGCGCATCGAGTCCTCGGTCGCCGTTCAGGGCATAATGGCGAAATACGCAATGCAAAGCACCCTACCCAGCGGGTCTGTGAGACACACTCTTCGGATGTAGCATTTCCTGTGCGTGTCAAGCTGCCTTAAAGCTGTTGGTCTGTCATGGGGAGTTGCTGGATCAGGCGCTATATACTGTGCGAGTTACTGTGGGCGGTATCCTTGTTGACCTCTCCTGTCCTTCTGAAGAAGCTGACCCGCTTAAGGTGGCTGTTATAGTTTCCAGCCCAATTGAATTGTCTGCGGAGCACACTGGTCGGCGAAGATATGACCGTGTGGGCCGTCGAAACAAAATCGAAGATGGCGAACGCGATATACTTTCTCAGCGCACTGCCGTCGGGCGTAACGGCGAAGCCGCGGCTGTGCAGTGCTGCTTTGCATTTAGAAAGCCTGTAGCGCCGATGCCGAAGCGGGACGCGCGCCTTATTTGCGTGTGCGGGGGCGTCCGCGATGCAAATACCCCTCGCGCACTGGGCAGCAAGGGTGACGTCGATAGATGGCCGCCGCAGCGCCCAGAAAAACAGAGAATTCACCGGACTCGAGGGGAAGAAAAACGCGCGTCGGCCTGGGGGCCGATTGCCGCCGGCGGCGATGGATTGCCGAGATGCACGGACGGTGGCTGCCTCTGGTCGTCGCCCCTAATCCCCGCATGGCGGCGCGGCAGACGCGTCGCTCCGTCTTCGTTGCTGCAGCGGACGGGATTAGGCGAGGCGCGCGACCAGGTGCGCCTCCCCCGCCTCCAGTGCGGGAGCCGTCTGGGCTGGAAGCCGTCGGAGCAGCGCTGTGGAGTGAGTTTGGGCAAAACGCTCGTGGCATTCGGGCTCCGTTGACTCGATCAGCGCTCTAGGGAGGGGAAGGCTCCTTGCGCGTGCAGAAAAGTTTGTCTTCGCCGCCTTTCTCCAATCCCAATCGAAGCTCGCTGCGAGCTTCGATTGGGATTTAGGTGCCTTGCTTCATTATGCGCCAGTCTATACGAATTCCCGACCGACTGTACGTTGCCTTGTGACTTTGCCGAGTGATAATTTGACGGTCAGGCTTGCGCAGTAACAGTAGCCGTAACATGTTTGCGGCGACGGAAGGCGTGCCAGTTATTTGCGGCAGTCAGTGTTTGAACTGTGCAACTGCAGGGTATCATGGTGTCACCTGAAGGGGAGTCCTCGAGGACATGAAGGAGGCAATAAAGAAACCAGCGAATGGGCGAAACGTACGTTGTTGACGTCATCATCCCAGTTAATTGAGTCCATCGCGGGACAAACTCCTCTTCTAATTACGTCCAGTCGTTTCCATCTTGTGCCAGACGTTGGCCGCGTTGACCCACCGAGTTGCCCAAGCTCGCACTTTGTCAGCTGCTCGGTATCCCCGCACTGCGTTTTCCTTTCCCCGGTCACCGGCTTTCAGTTCCACGCATTGCGCGCCCTGGCCATGCCCATTTATTTGTTTTATTTTCATATAATATCCACGTCTCTTTAAGGAACAGTGAGCACAAACAAAGTTGTGCTGTATCGACGAGGGCGCACCGTGTTCTAATCACAAAGAGACTACTCTAACCTAAAAAGGAGCTTTTATCTGCTAGAAAAGAAGAAAAAAAACCAAATAGAGGTGCCGCCATCACCGGTAGATTTCGCAAGTAAATTGCATGCGTCGACGTCGAAGTTTGGACACGGATCTCAGAGGCTACGCCACTCCGTCATTCAGTTCAAAAGCTTGAATTGACCGGCGGGAAGATTTGTAAATTCAATTTTCTCAGTGATAAGTGCGTATTTTGGTGCCGGATAAACGCCGACATTGCCAGAAAGATCCAACGAGCCATTTTTTACTGAGAACAATATTTGGATGGAGTTGTCCTCTGTGGCCCTTCAAATGGGGACTGAGGACGAATTGAAGTTGACCTGTATCGATCGATTACTGAGTTATAAAGGAAGGGACTGTATAATCTAACTGAAAACGGAGGTTTTTAGACCTATATAAAAGGTGAGAAAATCAATATCGCCGCCGCAGTCTGTTTTCACGCGCAAACTGCGGTGATTTCTTCTACTTTTCGTCTGCGTAATCGCTGTAAATTTCCAGAAAGCGATCACAGTGTCCCTTGTGCTGTCGACCTCGTTATCACGTGACGAGTTTGTATCGAGCTGCGGAAAATAAAAATTACCCGTTTCCAACTTGAAATTTCTCACCACTAGACGCGAGCAGAGCCGCAAGAAGCCGAACAATATAATTTTACAGGGAATAAAATTAAACGGAGTGGTCCTCATTGTCTCTAGTGCTTAACACTTATCATATCGTTTTCTAGCTGGTTGTTTTTGTTCACCGCTCAAAATTTCGTCCCCGTACTTCGGTGTACTGGCAAGATTAATCGGTTACACATGTTTTCCTTTTCAGGGGTATGGGGGTGCAAGCTGCTTTCATAGTTTTGAAGTTACCGGCAGCTGTATTTCACCACGTGCGTGTTCTCTTGCGCTTCCTCTGCTTTTGTTATATGTTGTTGTATAGCAGCACCTGTGGACAACATGATCTAGCTCGATATGCGACTGATTCAGTTCAATTTTAACGCGGCAGTGTCACAGAAAAGCCGGTGTCTTCGTTGGCCGGGAGCGTAAAATCCCAATGGAAGCAAAAAATTAATAAAGTTGAGCTGAAAAGAAAATTGGGTTATTTTGGCTGGGAATCGACCCGATGATCGCGAGGTGCGGTTGAGGTTGAATGAAGGTGGACCTAGTGAATGCGTTTGGTCTTTGTCTTAGTGAAATGTCTCTGAAACAAGTTCTGATGCGTACGTTAGTAATTATGAACGTGCTAATTAGGAATTAGGCAACTGAGTAGGGGATGCAAAAGGGACCGGACAACGCTATCGCGTTCTGCTCTTAAAGGCGACACTTAAAGCGTCGTTCAATTCTTTTACTAGCTTTATGCGCGCGCGCTACAAATGGCATGCATTGTACCACTCGAACACCTGAGCAGTGTAAAAGTAGAGTTTTCCTTATTTATCCACTAGTTGATGTGGGCCGCCGCGGTGGCTCAGTGGTTATGCACGGCTGCTGACCCGGGAGCCGCGGGTTCGATCCCGGCCGCGACGGTCGCATTTTGATGGAGGCGAAATGTTAGAAGCCCATGTACTGTGCAATGTCAGTGCGGGTTAAGAAACCCCAGGTGGTCCAACTTATCCGGAGCCCTTCACTACGGCGTCCCTCGTCGCCTGAGTCGCTTTGGGACGTTAAACCCTCATAAACCAATCATAAACCAAACTAGCTGATCTTTTTTTAAGCCTGCAATGGTGGTTGGGGGAAAAAGGAAAAAGATACTTTGGTTCTGTTTGCAATGTCTGTTGAACTGAATACTAAGCGAGCAAGTGCTCACGGCTTGTCTTGCTCACGTCAGCCCCCAAACGTTGTGCGCGACATTTGGTGACGTCGATTGCTTTAAGGTGTGGTGCGCGGTATAGGGAACACGAAAAGGGAACATATTCGCCGCTTCTTCTTTTTAAATTTTTTTGGTGCTGCGCAACTATCGCGCGAGAAATGTTCCATCTCCTCGATTTGGTGGTTCTGCGAATGTGTGGTCCTAGGATGAAAACCCGCTAACGACTCTTACGGACCATAGGCAAGAAGGACATTCGTACAGCTTTAAGGTGGACAGTTATCAAAATTTGTACTTTGCTATCCGCGCCGCGTACTTCTTGATCGAAGCTAAGCGGCTTCTCATTCGCAATTACCCCGCGAGGCGACAGGGACCTCGATTTTAATCTCGAGTCTCGACTCGCGCTAAACCCAACTCTCGTTCTTCCGCCGCTTGCATCGGCAGAGCCGGGCCCTCGTCCTAAGCTCATCACGCGCTGCCCCATCGGCGTAGTCCCGGAGGACTGCGCCAATGCACCAGCGCTCGGCCGAGCTGCTCTCTCCCGTACCACGACACTCGCGCGCGTGCGAACTCTGGCCGCGCTTAAAAACTTGGGCCGGTGGACGGCGAAACTCATTAATCATGGCTCCCGTTCGAGCCGCAGCGCCGCCGTTCAAGCGCGCTCGGACGACCGAGCAGCACGCGCGCGGAGCTCTCTGGGAACGGGCCCGGCTGCCAGCTCCACTTGGCGTCGTCATACGTTTTCAAACGGCGCGTCTTCGGCCCCCGGGAGAGCGCTGTAGGGATTGGCTGGCGCGAGCGCTGTTTGCCTTGTACTCGGTCGGAGGCGCTCTCCGGAAGATGGAGCTCCGGGCTCGACGGTGCGGTTGCCGGCCGTCGGCGGCGATAAATCCGCTTGCGCGCGCACCAGTCCGTGGCGAGCTGCTTGGACGTGGAGAGAGACGAGTGGTCTTGCCTCGTGATTGAGGCGTCGCGATCTCATTCCGAGTTCGGACTGGTGGGGTTATGGTGGGCCTGCAGCGCGTGGGCGAGTCGGTCGAGTTCCTCTCCATTAAACGGGCAGCCGAGTGATGCGCCGCGCACTTGGTTTCTTCAAGGACCGCGGCCACCGTTTTCCTGCGTTGAACTCTGCTGAAAATGGGAATGCGTTTTTTTTTTGTTAATTGTAGTGCATTGTTTGCTGAACCTGTACGTCTCTTAAAGATGTGGATCTTCACTCCTTTCTGTGCCCAGTCGTAACCAAATGCAAAGGGCCGCCATTCTCTTTCTCTCTAACATTTCTATCTCAGCTATCAACGCTGGGACTTTTCGTTAGTTTTTGGCAATATTTACTTACGCTGTGCTAAGCAGTGGCGACGAACCATCGGAGTTCGTCCGAAGTATCTATCGTGGAGGACCTCGTAGTTTTGCTCGTGGCGGCACATACGCGTCAATTAAGCGCTGACTAACACCGAAATCAGCACCGATTTTCTTCTTGCAGCAGGCTAACTGTAGGAAAAACTGTTCTCGTATAGCAGGGCTAATGCCGATACCGAACGACTTCAGGTTAACCGGTGGTCGAATGCAAGTGTCACAACCTTGGGTGATGAGTCAGCAGAGTTAATAAAGCACGGACTAGAAGAAAAAACTGCTGACGCGAACGTCGTGGACTTCTCGGATAATAAGGGAAAAAAAAATAGGACACTTTGAAATATCAGTTTTTTTTTTCTCCTTCATGTTCTCTTCAGGTCTCGGCTGAAGGTCTCTTCGATCAGAGTACAAAAAGAACGAGGGCCGGAAAGTTTTTCTAGCGCATAAGGCAGGGACCTATCCAGCTCGTGTAAATAGTGGATATGCAAATAAGTTCGCCGCGACCTTTCCTTCAATGCACGAGGTTCTTAACGAAGCGGACTTACTTTTTTTTTTCAGGCGCGTACTTTTTTTTTCTTTTTTCACCCGCTTAATTTTGAAATTTAAATTCTGCGGCCCTTTGTTCGTGTGGTGGATTATTTTTTCCCCGAAACTTTGTGCCTACTTCATTTCAGCGCCAATCATTTAAGCGTCAGCGTTTTATTCGAGCGAAATTTGAACGCGAGAAAAAAAAATGAAAAAGGAGAGAGAAGCGAAGCAAAAATTGTTGAACCATGCATGTACGCCAGGTGAAACGAGCGCTGACCTCCCCATTCTTCGACCATGTTTTTACCGTGTCGTTCCTTTTTTCAGCCTTTCTTTCTCTCTTTCTTCTTAGTTGTTAGTATTTCCGTGTTACGACTTTTGCCATGTTTTTCCTGCGCTCTTGATTTTTCGACCGACTCCAGTCCCCTTCGTTTTTTCTCTCTCTCTCTTTCTTTTTGTTGGTTCTCACTGTTCCTGAGTTGTTATTGATTTGCGATTAAACGTTTAATAACGGTCGGAGAGGGCGGGGAACGCTGCGTGGAGAAAGAGAGAGAAATATCGGAATATAAGGTGAACGCCGAGTAAAGCTGTGCTGTAATCTGCGAAGCGTGGAAACGTGCTGAACACGGCGGTGCTTTTGTGGCAATTAACCGGAGTTAGCCAGCTTAATCAGCTCGTAGCCCGGTTGGCTTTCATTTCTGTGTCGGTTGACGAGTAATATTCTTCGCGGCCAAAACAGCCGCTCCCTTGTGTTTGCCCGCGTTAAATAGTCAACAATCGCGTATCGTTCTAGCGGCTGTATAGGCTTGGCTGTTATATTAATAATGCAGCGGCCAAACCTGATTTAGTCTGCTCGCGAAATCATGGGACAAGGGGGAAAAGATTGCGAAGGCAGTGGCTTGTAGCAATTTCCGCGGGTAGAACAGGCGCAGCGAAGTCTTTCTTTTTAAAACCGTGTCTAGGAAGTTTTTTCTGCCCTAGATGCGCTGGTACTGTTATCACAAAATCTTGGCTGCTCTTAAGCCAGCTAAAATTCTATCTGCCGTGTGCCCCGTTGTTACATTGGCACTGAGATATGGATGTAGGAAAGGAAAACGGTTACGTTCGGTTTTTAAAACATTGTAAAGTTGTACTTTCCGATCCAGTTTGCAAGCCGAAACGGTTATGTGCTACGAACTTTTTGTGGCTTTAGAATTTAGTTTTTCTTGTTGCAGATGCACTTTCGACAGCAAATTTTCTGTCCCCCGAACAACGTACTAATAAGCCTGGTTTTCGCAAAACAGTCGGCGGTAAATTTTCATCCGAAAAATTTTGATTTTGTGTGGAATCCGGCCTGCAAATACCGGCGCTTGCCCTCCCACTTTCGGGTATACGGTATTTCGTCGCGAATGCGTGATATCCTTCGACAAGCTTTGCGACTGAAGGCATAAGGATGTGGCCAAAATTGGGGTATCTGGCATTCCGAAGGGGCGGGGGATGTGGAATAGTTGGTGAAAGTTTGTACCTTCCAGCAGTACTATATAGCGTGCTCTGGCAGGAAATGAGCTGGCTCTACCCTAGAACGAACGACTGCACGTAGATTTCAGCATACCGGTGAGTCACTGTGGTACCGGTTGCAAAACCAAAGCCCGAAATGCCGGATCGTAAAGACGGAATCGCCGCGAACATCCGAGGCTTGTGAGCCGTATACAATTTGCTCTGCTTGTGCGAGACCATGTTCCTCGTCATGGAAAAGGTGATCTGAACCACCCTGGTTTATGCCCACCTGCAGTTCTTCCTCTCTCGCCTCTTTTTCTGTCTTCATTCCATCCTAATACTGTTCTGGCTTATGCATGTTCGGGGCTAACCGTTTCGCGTTGTGTACTCAGTTTGATAGCCTTTCTCTGTCCATACAATGCACGTCGTTCTCTATATGTTGCGTACCTTGAACAGAAACGAGCGTGCTCAGTTGCGGACACTTGTATATGACTTAGTGCACTTGTATATATTACACTTGTAAGTGTACTTGCATATATTGTAACAAGTTGTAAGAAGCCACGCAGTGGTATTGCTGCGTGTTTAATAATTTTTTTTTTGCCGGCTCAGGATATTTGCGTGCCAGAATTAAGTCTGTTACTGTAAGTTTTGAACCGAACAAGTAAATTCCGAAAAACTCCAAACATGGTACACCACGAAGTGAACGCTTCGGCGATTTCCGAATTTCTCTTTAAAAAAATCGTATCGAACTTCAAAGTGCACAAAACACGGGACGAAACGAGAGGGCAGAACCGCTTCTTACTATCCGGCAACTGCCGATATTGTGTTGCCTTCATTTTCAGCGCCCTGCCATGCATTGAGGTGTAATTGAGACAGCTACCGGTTGAGCTGCCTGCAGCACCAAAGCAGTCTTCGCTCTGCGTTGTTTGTGTTCTTCAAAATAAAAGCCCGCTCCTAGCGATGGGACTTGTGTTACATGTCGACTGCGAAAAGCAGCCTTTTACTAGCAACGTGAGGGATCTTAATTGGCGCAGGCGTTGGTTGGGCTGGAAAGGTATAGTAGAGAGAAACTCGAGAGTACGCTCGAGCAAGAAAACAATGCGGGCGCAGGTAGTCCTGCGATGCAGGCGCCCCCTGGCCGCACACCTCTGAGGAGGACGGCCACCATGGACGCCGTGTCGGCACCTGGCCCCGGTCCCTGGCCGCTGTTCTCCACTAACTCCTCATCTGGGCCCGGAGAGCTTGGCGTGCGTCTTCCTTCCCAGTGAAGGAAGCCTCCCCCCTTATCCATCTTTTAGCGCGCTCCCCCGCGCGGGAAAGCAATTCTTTCCTATTTTTTTTTTTCTGCGGTCCCCTCTCTCCCCCTCGCGCGCTGTCAGCCCGTTCTCTATGGAGCCGTTTTGTCGCTTTCGGTTGAGCGAGACAGGAAGGGGCGGGAGAGGGGCCCGTGCCGCTGCAGTCTTTTCCAATTTAACGTCCTGTTCCGACGCCCCGTGTGGTGGAAAGGAAAAAAGAAAGGGGCCGAAAAGGGAGCGGAGAGCTTGGCGCGCCGCCGTGGACAAGCGGCGTAGCGGAGGTTGGCGTAAATAGTAGGCAGGCCCGGGTTATCAGAAAATTAGCTGTCGCGAACCCATCTCGACGGGCCGCTCCGGTGTAGCGGTGGTCTCGGAGATTCGCCGCCGCCGTGGGGAGCGGCGTCGGAACGGAAGCCGAATCGCTCGGCGTCGCGCTTCTTGGGCTTCGTCCGCCGCCGCAATCCGCGCCGTCCCGGAACCATAAACAGCGCGTCAATATTTTGGATCCCGCGCTGGTTCATGCAAACCCCGTATCTTTTTCTCACTGCTGAAATGGGTGGCGTTTTTTTTTTTTTCTCGGAGAAGAAGCGTAATGCAGTTTTAATGCCGCTGGGAAAAGGAAACAGGCAACAATAACTGAGCCATGACCGTACACGCGTATCGTAGATACGCTGTTTGCGAGAGCAACTCAACTGTTGGCTGCGCTTGAACGCATTGCCTTTGCTTCTTGCGTTGGGATATCGGGAAGCGCTGAGCGACGCCAGTGTGTATCGATCGGTTTCGGCGAAAAAGGGGGAAACCGAAAGTTTTGAGCGTCGTGTCGTGTACGCTGTACGCCTTGGCGTTCGGCGCCTGCTTTGCATAACGATAGCCGCCTCTTCTCTGCCCGTCTGCGGAAAGAAACAAGCGCCCTCTTCACTTTTTCCTTGGCGAAGCTGACGGAAACAATAACGAATACGCGCGGCGTTCCTCGGCTGTTTCTGCTTTGCCGATCGCGTCGTCGCCTTCGGACAAGCGCGAGGAAAAACGGCGCGGGGTTCCGCCCAGTCGAGCGTGGCTTCCCCGTCAGCAGCAACTCTTTGCGTTCGCGCTGAAACAATATCGGGAAGGGGGGGGGGGGGGGAGCTCGCCGGTGGCGAAATTGAAATCACGTCCGTGCATGGCGACGTGCGCCGTGTTCCCGATGGGGGCAGCATGCTGCCTGCCCGTCTGTCGCCGCCACGCGCCCTCGCTGGGCGGCCGCCCCTCTGATTTGTTGCCTCGCCTTGCCGCCACTACATCCGCGGATTTGTTCGGTGAAGCTGCAATTTCAGACTAATGCTCGGAGTCCGATAGAAAAATGACAGCCAGCGCCGAAAAAGAAGTCGTCGCGCCCGGGGAGGAGAGAGCGCGGGCTGACAAAGGAGAAAGACCCCCGCGACAGGGCGCCTTTGGCGCTTGTTATATCCGACGCCGGGGGAGGAAACTTTTGGGGATTTCCGAGCAAAATATCGAAAGTGTTTCCCGCGAGACGTCGGGAAAAGAAGGGCCGTTCCGCGAAGCCCCTCGGCCGAAAGACGTCAAATGAATGTCGTCTTAATAACGGTGCTCGTCTCGCTTTCTTTTCTGCTCGGGTCTGTGTCGGCAGTCCTTTTGCGGAAGCGCCCGTCTTTCTTCTTCTGCCCCTCGATCTGGGGCCAACTTCTTCCGCCCAGAGCCCTCGGCCTCATGTGCGGCGGCGGCGCGCGCATGTTGGCTCGTTTGCGGTGGCCCCTCGTGCTGTTTGCGCCGCCGCGCTGTTTGTGTCGTCGCTGTGGGCGCGAATGCTCGGCCCCCTAATGAGCCGAACGGCGCGCTCTCCTTTTTCTTGGCGGCGTGTGCGCCGCGTCCCAAGACGCCCGGAAGGAGGGGCACGTCGGCTCGAGTAATGGCGGGCTCTTTGGGAAATCGTCGGCTCCTCTGTTTGCGGGAGACCGGCCCCGTAATTGCGGCCCTGAATGTTTTATCACAAGTGCGCCGCGGCGCCTTTTCTTTTGGGCGCGCGAATTAGCGGCTCTCCTCCTTGGCCAGGTCGGGCTAACGGCTTCCGCGCCACGCGGCCACCGCCGGCGTGCGCGCAGAATATTTCTCCGGGTGCCCCCTTGGGCTTCTTCCGATAAACGATAGCGCATCGACCGGCGCCGCGCTCAGAGGCCGCGGATCGAGAATTCTGCCCCTGCTATAGCTCGGCAGGGAAGAGGCGCGCATCCCGCGAGGCGTAATGGCCGTCGCCACTACGGCGCTCTTTTCCCCCGTTTCCCACAACGAGGTCTTTGGCGTCGAAGAACGACGAATTCGCGGGTCGCCGCGAAGGGCCGTCCGTACTTTCCGGAGGCTACTGATCACGCCCTTAATAGCAGCATCATGGTTAGGGAATATTCAGTCGGTGATTGCCACGAAGGCATGACTAATAAACAGCGAGACGGCGCGCAAGAACACAGGACAGATTGTTGTGCGTTGTCCGCGTCTGTCGAGCCTGTGGCATTAATAACGCAGTTACACCAACTTGCCCAAATCACTGCACTGTCACGCTTGCAGGTGGGCCCAACCCTTCTTCAAGTCTGCGCTTTCAACCCGAGCAGGCTGGGGTGCGCCCGTTGCTTTCCGCGGTCCGCCTGTTACCGAGAGCGTGGAGGAGGGTTGGCAGGGAGTGTGCTCGGCAGCATCCTCCCGCAGCGCGCCGCGTGTTCTGTTCCCGTTGGGTTCACGCGCTGTGCGCCGCGCACGTCTCTGCGCGCGGATGCCAAGGACTCCTCCAACGTGGGCGATATTTATGGCGCGGCATCTCGCACGCCGCGTTCAATGGGACCCGGCGCTTGGATAATACGCCTGTAATGGAGCCCGTGATCCCCGCTCTGGGATGGCACTCGCCGATCGGCCTGCTCCCTCTCGACCGCCGCACGTGCGGCTCGCGATGGGCGCCGACGCTGTGCGTGAATGCGAAGCCCCTTCCCGGCGGGCAGCTCTCGCGGGTGGGCTTCCTATATAGCCGGCTTTGCTGCGAGCGCTTTCTGTGTGTCGCCGGCAGCAAGCGCCCACGCTGCTGAATACCTGCGGGCTCCGGTTCGTTCCGGCTCGGGTTTTCCGGCCTTTTGCGGGGTTTCATCTTTCCTGGTTCTGGGGAAAACAGCGCCGGCAGAGGAACGGCTCTTGTATGGCGAATGCGCATTGGGCGCGAACGCAGCTTTTCCTTAATCCTTGCGCTCCATTCGGGGCGGACGGCAGCGGTCATTCGATTCTCGCCCGCCTCTTTCACGACAGGCTGCGGGGCTGCGGCGCTATATATAGCGTCAAATGCTGGCTGCTGGGCGGCGATAATCATTGCTCTTGTGAAGCTCATTTTTTGTCATCTTTTGCGGAACGTACGTTACGTTGGTAGGCTTCACCCCTATGGTGACTTTGTCAACTAAGCAGCTTTCTGGCATTTTCTCGCGTGCTCTTCTGAGATGATTACCTTAGGGGCCGGCTCCATCTCTGTTTTCCTATGCGCCTTTGCTCAGCTCTGCAGCTGAATACGTGCCGCGGTGTTGCCACCATGGGTGTTTAACGCACGGAAGCACGCGGCCGAGCTCTGCAGCCTTACGACGCACTGCTCTGGAATTCCGTGGTCGGCTTAAAAGAATGCGTTTCACTTGCAGCCAGGGGATTGGCCGTGTGTGTAATCGCCATCACCACGTGTCAACCGGACGCTCTTTCCGTGGCTATTTTTTTCTTCCTGTGCATTCGTTTGTCTGAAAAGCTTCTTCTCGACTCCTTTCACTCGCGTGATGTGTAAAGCCGGTCGCCTAGCCAGAACTTGAACTTTATTCAGGCAACTTAAAGCGTTGTTAAAGCAGTTTCCTAAAAGGCGTTTGCAGCCGCATACCTCGACGAAATCACAAGTGCTCACTCAGGCTCACTCACATAAGTTTGGTCAACATATGGGCTCACTCAAAATCACTCACGCAGAGGCCCGGGCTTACTCGAACTCAGGCTTACAACTCACTTGGGCTCACTCAAACTCACCAATCATCCAGCCACTCTTAGTGACCCATGTCTCACTCAGACTCATCTGGACTCAGGGCTGATCTGGGCTCGCTCATTTCGACTCACGACTCATCTGGGCTCACCCATTTGGACACAGGACTCATCTGGACTCAGTCATTTCGACTCACGACTCTTCCCCGCTCACTCATTCGGGCTCACTCGCGCATTTCAGCTCATGACTCACCCAGGCTCGCCTTGACTCAGGACTCCTACAAGCTTGCACATCGGACAGTGAATCGTATTTGCGCCCAACGGCCCTGGTTACTCACCTAAAATGCAAAAAAAATGATGTTAAAAACACGGTGATCCAATGAGCTCTTAAAAGCAGCCAGCCTATATCCAGGCCTGTAGCTGCCGCTGGCGGGACATAAAGATCTAAGGCCACAGCTAATATCCATCGAGACCAAGCGCGACGACTAATCAACTTTTCTCGCCCTTTAGTAATGTTCTAGAGGGCAGCAGCCACAAAAAATACTATAAAAATGAAATTGCTCTACATCATTATCTTGACCAAATGCGTATTCAGTATTACGAATTCACTGGAAACTCGCGTTTACGAACATTACAAACTCGTGCCCAATCGGCATCATGGATTCACTTGGGATCATGGGATCGTTCAACCGCACATCGTGAACTTATTTGATTTCATAGGCTCACACTCTACCGGGCTGACCAGGACTGAGATCACGATCTGAATGTGAGCCCACTCTCACCACGGCTCACATCATGATCTGAATGTGTGCCCGGACTCACGACTCTGATCGCGATCCGAACGTTAGTCCGGACTCACTCACGACTCACATCATTATCTGAATACGAGTCCGGACTCACTCACGACTCAGATCATGGTCTGAATTCGAGTCCGGACTCACTCACTACTCAGATTATGATCTGTAATGAGCCGGCGTGAGCCCGAGTGAGTCGACTCATGAGTGAGTCCGCCGACCTCGCCCCCCGCCCCTACTTCCTCGTGACATGCGGCCCACGCCTCAAGTCTCAAAGCAAAGAATCAAAATGAGCACAACAATTTAGAAACCTGCGGTCATGTGCTATATGGTGAAGTACAAACGTCAAGAATGTATAAATTTAATGGGAAACTGAGGACAACTCCATCCATTGTTCTCAGTAAAAATTTATTCTTTGTTCTTTCTGACCATCTGACGTTTGTCTGGCAGCAGAAGGCACATTTATCGGTGAGAAAATTGGATTGAAAAATCTTCCCGCCAGTCGACTCAAGCTCGTAATGTCCTCACCGAAACGGGCAGCCACCGTTTTGAAGTGAATGGCGATGTAGCATAGCCTCCGGGATCGCTGACTAAGATAGATAGATAGATAAAGAGGAGGAGGGAAAGACAGGGATGTTTACCAGAAAGGGGTTCCGGTTGGCTATCCTGCACTGGGGAAGAGGGATTAGGGGGCTAAAAGGAGGAAGAGAGAAGGGGAAAATGGCATAGCACACACACACGCACAACGCTGTCACAATTTGTCACTCAATCCAGTCGCTCTCAAGTAGGCAAAGAGTGCCTTGTATGCCTTGAGGGCAGTCGACTGCTGTGGCCACGGACCGAGGATCTTTTGCTCTGTCTCCCTGACTAAAATCGCTGACTAAAATCCCTGACTAAAATCGCTGTTGACACATGCATCTTACTTGCGAAATCGGCCGGTGGTGGCGACACCTGTATTTCGTTTTTTGGTCATTTCTGGGTTATAAAAGCTCCACTTTCGCTGTGAGTTGTACCTTATCGATGCAGGCTAACTTTTACTTGTCCTCGGTGCCCTTTTGAATACGTGCCGGCGAGGTAGTTACGCACTGCGACTTAGTGTAGAAGGACTTCTACACAAAAGTGTCCATTCAGTTAAGCAGCAGTAAACACGTAACCAGTCTTCACTTGAAAGCTCAGATAGGATGTTTTTACTAATTTAGTGTCTTGTGCGGGGCCACTCCTTGTGGGGATAGCGACGTGAACGGTTCACCTTTATTTGGTGATGCAGTTTACGGAAGCGAAGTCATGCGCCTGAAAAAGCTTTTTATTTGGAGAAGTTAGTGCTTCGTCTAAACCATTGGAATGGAAACGATTACATTAGTGCAGGACACGTTTTGTCAACGGACTTTGGCATGTAGGACCCTCATTACCATTAAACGCCATATACGCAAGAGACGAGAGCGTTATTGGGCTAATGCGCGCTGCCAATGTCCCGTGCAAAGAGAGTCCATGGAGTAATCGAACCCGCTCCGACTTGTGCCTCAGCCTGAATTAGCCGGCCAATAAAAAGATCCTTTTCATATCAAGGTACTAATATTTACATTTGAAAACGTCGCCCGTCTTAAAACGCTTAAAAATTTCTGTGGGGAGTCAGTGGTCGCATAACAATAATTAGAGAGACAGTAACTAAAGAAATTTAATAACTAAACTATACTCACGATAGCTAAACAATAAAATAACATTAGAACAGTCAATTTAGCAAGGATAGAATATTTGTTTTTGCTGGCATTAACGAGCCGTGGAGAGATTAATAGAGGACTTATATTAATGTTGAACGCGAGTAAAACTGGGCTAACAAGCAAAAAAATGCTTACAAGGTAATTTCTCAGATCACGCTAATATGCTAGCTAAAATGCAACAGCATGCATTGAGTTCTAAGTCGAATCAGTGATCGTTACTCTTTTTAATGGGCAGTATCCAGTCATGAAATTGAATTAAGAATGGTCTGCATTAAGCCTGTACTGTTGTCCTTTAATACAGAATAATGTAACACATTTTTTGCTGATCCAGAATTACGAAGTATTAAAGGTCGTTGAAGAATATATTAATGAAAATCAGCGAGGTTTCTTTTTTAAATTCCCATCAAAGTCCAGCTTTTTTCGAATTTTTCTAATTCGAGATGATTTTAAGGACTGATTAAAAATCATCTCGCAGTTCTAGTAGTACAAATATTGTCCTGAGAAAAAATTTCAGGCTCAAGTTCTTTCTATTCTTGTCCCATTATTGCCCTAAAAACTGCCCTTATTGAATGCCTTACTCTTTAAACAATATTTGCGATTTTATTGCTATCCAATTATAGGAGCCAAAAATGTTTTTTACTGATTTCCACGAGATAAGTTTGTATACAATTAATTTAAAAATATGGCAATTCTAAAAAATTTAATTTCTCTTTCTACAAGATTATTAGTGAATATTTTATCGCTTAATAATATTTGATTACAAAAGTAGAAGAAAAACAACCCGCGATCTTCAGATTACGCGCCCGGTGCTCTACCAACGCTCTATCCATATATATATATATATATATATATATATATATATATATATATATATATATATATATATATATATATATATATATATATATATATATATATATATATATATATATATATATATATATATATTCTGCTGCTTTATAAGTAATTTTCTTTAAAGAAAATCTAATTGATTGGCACTAGATATTAAAAAAAGAAACATTCCCCTATGCACCTTGATTTCGGTGACTGTTGGCTTCCTTAATATGTTTGTCAAACGAGACCCTCGCTTAATTTCCCTTGTCTGCTAATAGCTTAACGGGGGTCTCGGTTTTGGCAGTCTTGATGCCATAGGTAGCATAAGAGTGCACTCGCACAGTTTTCGCCCTCGCCGTTAGATGACGTTCTACGTCACACTTGCGGTATTACAGGACGTGCTACGTCCACCGCTATGGACGAGGGTGGCGCTGGGGAACACTCTCAAGCTTCGCTTACACGCAAAACATAAATACCCACGAAAGCAGCAGATTGGACAGCCGTCGCCGTAGCTCAGTTGGTAAGAGCACCGGACGCGATATTCGGAGGTCGTGGGTTCGGATCCCACCGGCGGCATGGTTGTTTTTTCTGCTGCTTTATAAGTAATTTTCTTTAAAGAAAAACTAATTGATTGGCACTAGATATTAAAAATAATATAAAAAAGAAACATTCCCCTTTGCACCTTGATTGCGGTGACTGTTGGCTTCCTTAATATATAAATATATATATATATATATATATATATATATATATATATATATATATATATATATATAGCGGACGAGGGAAATGATGAGGGGCTCGTTTGACATACATATGAAGGAGGCCAACAGCCACCGAAACCAAAGTGCATTGGGGAATGTTTCTTTTTTCTTTTTTTAATTTGTCGTCTTGATCAATGAGACTAATAGAGTGAATAATCTCTCGCTTAAAGACAATTAATTATAAAGGAGAAGAAATAACAACGATGCCGCCGGTGGTAACCGAGCCCACAACCTCCGAATTTCGGGTCCGGTGCTATTTCGAGCGTCTTTCAGAGAAGAATCTCTGGGGCAGCCAAGTGCTTACGAATGGCCTTGTCGGTTCCAAGGCGACGAAGGAGGTATACCGCCTTCGTCAACATGAAAAGGCTTGTCCACTTTCAGTGTGTCCCGGAAGGTCAGACAGTTCGCTAGCATTTTCATCAGGAAACGCAGTCAGGGTAAAACGCCCCGTTTTGTGGAACTCGGCCCAGCGACTTCAAGACATCGCTTCCCATCGCACAGCATTGAGACCGTACACGGAAAACGGGATGAAACCTTTTTCTCTCCCACTCCCCCTTACGTCCCTCTGCTCCCCAGGCTTTGAGCTATCCGATTTTATTTTTCATTTCCCGGTCCGGAAAAAGACCGCCAAGGAAAGCGTTTTCAAGGCGGGATGGAGGCGACTAATACCCCTGTCACACGGGCACTTTCGATCCTCATTGAGTCAATGCTCATCGAACTCAATGCAGATCGACGGTTGTCACAAGGCCACTTTCAAGCACAATCGAGCTCGATCCTGCTTGACTCCATGCCGATTCCTCAAGAGTGCTTGAGGTTCCAAGCACAATCGAGAACACTCTCGCTCTCATGAAGCTATAAAAATAAACACAAGTTAACAAAACCGAACCACAATTGTTGTTGTTGTGATTGATTAAAATGTAATACAGAACATTTTTCAGGTACTATGCCTGCTTATATGCAAACATTTGAAAGTAATCTCTACACCACGCTCCAAGCTTCGCCGTCAGTGTAAACAAAGATGGCGTCCTTCTGCTCGTCGGCGCGGAAACTGTGGAGCGAGCGCGAGACAGCCGCTCTCATCGACTGCTGGCAGGACCGCCTAAATGATTTGCGGCGCCAGAAGAGAAACGCCGCAGTCTATGCAGAAATCGCGGAGGCGTTGCGGGCCCTCGGGTTGCATCGCACAGCAGCAGAGGTGCGCCACAAATACCTGGCGCAGATACGCAATGTACCGATTTGGCTACGGATTTGGCTGCCGCTGCACCCGACTGCACAGTGTTGCCGAACATCGCCATGTTATGGCTGTCGGCGGAACATTTGGCGCCACCTAACACACACGAGGGAAACTTCTCGATGAGCATTGAAAATGCCCGTGTAGCACCGGATGTTTCGAGCGTGCTCGAAAATCTCGATGCAGATCCAGCTCAATGAGGATCGAAAGTGCCCGTGTGACAGGGGCATAAGGGCGTGACGGAAACGGTGAAGGCTGTCGCTTTGGAGAAGATTCACAAGTGCTTTTAAGCTTGATAAAAACAGCAGGGACTCCGGAACATTTTTCATTTTTTTTTGGGGGGGGGGGGTGGGGGGGGGGGGAGGGCGGGGTCGAGGCTTCGAGCTTATTTGTTATTTATTTATTTAATGCCAATTTACATAATAAATTTTACATTTTTCTTATTTTTTATTTTTCAATGTTCAAAGGCTGATGCAAACTGTCACGTTGTGGTGACGACACTCCAGCAGTCAGGAAGACATAGAAAAGGCTTCCAAAAGAAACTGTTTAAGGAGCTGACTCGCACCCACTAAGAACTGAATGGCTGTGCGGCGGCGATAGCCACAAGCGTGCTCGAGGTCATCGAACTGAATGCCTGCAGTTCTTGGCCGCGCTCAATTCAAAGCTGGCAAGGAACCTTCGGGATAAAGAACCAAAAGCAACTACAACAATCTGGAAAAATGTGGAACCATTTGCACGTGGTCACGATCAATGGAGGTAAGTCTGGTCGCATCTCGCATTACAAAACAAAATGATAAAGCCGCGTGCCGGTGGCTTTGAGCGCGAACGATCAAACGGTGCAAAGATTCACGGCAATGTAAAACGAACTGAAATGGGCAGGTTTATAGATGTACGCACGAGGAGTGATCAATTGCAACAAAAAGTTTGTGCTTGGTTTGTTTAAATTCTGCTAACCATGATCATGTACACGGGTCGGAGAGTCGAATTCTTTTGGGACATGTCTGGTTTAGGCTCATCATATACGAAATGCTTTACAACTAACTGGCCGAAGCCAAGTAGGTCAGCTCACTGTGGTTTGCATTAAAAAGTACTAGAACTGAAGTGTTTCAGTTCCTAGAACTGAAGTGTCTCAAGTGAGGCGCTGCTCCCTCTGAAAAAATGTTTAGGGGGGAGGGAAGACCGCCCCCCCCCCCCCCCCCCTGTTCTGGGTCCCTGTGCAACAGCTATGTTGGTATGTTGTTATGTTGCTACATTGAGCGTGACAGAACTCTGGCAACGTTCTGAAGAGGAAAAGAAAAAGAAAAATGTTATTTCTGGGTTGCCTCGTAGAAATCATTGCAGGGCAGTGATTAAGTTTTATGTTTTATCTTGCTCTCGCCGTAATTGATGCGTTTTGTGTGCGTGCGTGTGTGCGTGCGTGTGTGTGTGTGTGCGTGCGTGCGTGCGTGCGTGTGTGTGTGTGTGTGTGAGAGAGAGAGAGAGAGAGAGAGATGAGAGAGAGAGAGAGAGAGAGAGAGAGAGAGAGAGAGAGAGAGAGAGAGAGAGAGAGAGAGAGAGAGAGAGAGAGAGAGACTAAGCATGAAACGGCTACAAATCGGGAACTGGTGTCCGCTGTGTGTCCATCCTGCGCGAGCTTATATTGCTATCATCTTCCGCTTCCTCGTTTGTAAGCGATGCCAACATCTACTGACCTCCAGTAATCGGCTGCGGAGCATTCCTAGGTTTTTATGCGGAGTTTCGGGCCCGGTATGATCATAGAACTCGTAACCATCTGTGAGCATTTCGCGCTGTAAGGAGAGATGAAAAGAAACGATACAAAACGCTACACAATCCAGGGATCACTAGTAATAGTTCCTTTATTGCTGCCTTATGCATTCTAGTTTGGTCTGTGAAAATCTGTTGATGCCTTGTTGGATAACATATGTAGTGATCTATGCTAAGAGCCGTGCGGTAGAGCTAAATGTCAGCTCTTGTGTGGGCTTTTTTGTTGAAGGCAGTTCGTGAAATAGACATCAGACACGACACACGGCATGTGTACACTACCTGTTTTCTGATGTTAATGAGACTTTAAACCTCAAATAATAAGTAATCTAGTCATGTGATCGATGTCATGTGTCATGCGTCAGTAATCGATCGATGTCATGTGTCAGTAATCGATGTCATGTGTCATGTGGGTTTTTAACGTTCCGAAAAGACACGTGGGCTATGAGCTAGGAACACCCCCCGTCTTTAACGTGCGCTGACACCGCACAGCAGACGGCCGGGCACCTATTGCGTTCCGCCTCCATCGAAACGCGGCAGCCGCCGCAGGTATTCGATCCCGCGACCTTTCAGGCATGTAAGATAGGACAATTTAGAGGCAGTTTAGATATCATGCACCCGTCTCGACTCAGTGTAGGTCTTACCGCACTACGAGTATAACGACGATACCGAGACTGCAGTTTCATTGACCGTGCCATGTTTACTTTATCTGAATAGCGTGATAAAACGCCGCACATAGGCCGGTATCCTTACAAAAAGGCAAATGAACAACATCGTACAAAGCACAAACTCATCAAAGCGGCAGAGAAAAAGGTTGTGCTCGGGACGCCTCACTCGCCGGGCCCAATCATGCCGCACGGTTAGGCGCCAAATACGAATTCGCTCTTCGTGCGGTGAGTTTTTCAACTAAAGGAAGCAGTTTTCCGTGCCGGAAAACATTTTCGCCTCGACCTGCAATATTCGGCTGCACTAAAAGAAGGGAAATGCTTATAAGCTCAGTTCATAGCACTTTCAAAATTTTATGCGCTCCGTGAGAGAGAAAAAATTTATTGAGATATAATTATAATATAATTGGTTTTTTGGGGAAAGGAAATGACGCAGTATCTGTCTCGTATATCGTTGGACACCTGAACCGCGCCGTAAGGGAAGGGATAAAGGAGGAAGTGAAAGAAGAAAGGAAGAATAGGTGCCGTAGTGGAGGGCTCCGGCATAATTTCGACCACCTGGGGATCTTTAACGTGCACTGTCATCGCACAGCACAAGGGCGCCTTAGCGTTTTTCCTCCATAAAAACGCAGCCGCCGCGGTCGGGTTCGAGCCCGGGAACTCCGGATCAGTAGTCGAGTGCCCTAACCACTGAGCCACCGCGGCGGGGCCTTTATTGAGAAGCTGTTCTTGAAATGTTGCGTGACGATCGATGGGTGGGGCCCTCATTCAAGAACTAGTGGCCCGAGCTGCTTCACGAGCCTGGTCGATGAGCTTTAAGTGATCTTCCGAGGATGCGCTAGTCAGCTGAGCCTTCCAATGCTCGTAAGACTTATGTGTCGTATTTGAAGTTTCAGGCTTGCCCGCACACCCCCACGAAACTTGGGAAAGAGTGGGACTTGCGTCAAAGAAAAAGATACAGTATGAATCACACTTATAGGGAACGCGGGGCCGCCGGCACTTCGCGAAGCGCTTCCGCTGAGAACCGGCCAGTGTGGGCGGAAGAGGCGCATGCGCAGTGAGCGCACGGCCAGCAGCTCTTTCCGCGCATACGCCAGGTTTCAAACATTCTCGCCGGCTCTCGGCGGCAACGCGGTGCCGTGTTCCCTCTAAGTGTGACTCATGCTGTACATGCGCCACACGTGATGTCCTAGTTAATTCATTGTCTTGCGCGCTTAATCCTTCTGCGAGCCTTTTGAATCTTCTTTGTCTTGGAGAAAGGTGTGTGCTGTCACATGTTATCTCTGGGCAGTTTGCGAATATTTAGTTAATGAAATAAATTGCGAAAAATTTACATGACCCAAGCTGCTGTCGTTTCTGTGCGTTCGCCTTCGTCAAGAAGTGATTGGTGTTTTTTCCTTGGATAACTCGTATCCCATCTGTGTCACACTATGTACAGGCTCAGTTAACAATGCTTAAGGAGACTGAGCCTAATTTATGTATATAGTAGTTAGCCTTTCACTGCTGGCTATTTAGTTAGCGGTGTTCATTTTAAAACATTGTAAATGCGTAGTGCTTTTCCTCCTCGCTTATATCTCTGATACTGTGGTGGGGGTAATAAAAAAGTGAAAAATAAAAGTGTCACGGCGTGTACACTGGAAGAAGTGCAGTAAAATTAAAAAAAAAATGCGGCTGATCACTACGATTTTTCAGGATCCAAATATATGTGTAGGAGAGGGGCGGCTGAACATTCGTTGGAATGGTTTTGGTACGCAGTGCGTGTATCAGTCCGTCTCTTGATCGCCGGTTTCGTCGTGTCATAACATGCATGGATCTGGTTTTCATGTTTTCTCAGAATTTGGAGGGCAGGGGGAGAGCAAAGTCGGGCGCTCTTTCGTAAGCTCGAAATCGTTTGCAAATCGAGATTTTGTAGCGAGAGCTACACTGGGCTACCCGTCGAGCATTTCGCGGTGGCCGGGAGAGGAAAGTTGTGCGCATGCGCCGTTGCCATGGCAACCGGAGAGGAGCAGCAGGTGCGGCGTGCGCTTTGCCGTCGCGCGTCCGCGCGCCCGCTCCACCGTCCGAGCCATGCGTGACGTCACGCGGATGAGCAGTTGTGCGCACGCTTCGAACCATGGTAACCAGAGACCCCACAGGTGCGCCGCGCGCCTCGTGGCCGCCTGCCTCGCCGCACGCCGCTCTATCACCCCAACCGCGCGTCGCATGCGCAGCATTGCGTGTAAAAGGTTGGGATGTAGTGGGCGGCTGCATCACAATGTTTGATATGAATGCAGAGGAGAGTCTAGCTGCTGCTCAATGGCGGTATAGGCAAGAGAAGATTAAGTCTTCCGATCCTGAGGTTGTCGCCTGGCAGTTGGCTACTCAACAATGAGAGAATGAGCGTAAGAAGGCGAAGAGAGCAGCCGTGACGCCCGAACAGAAAGACGAATGGCTTGCCAAACGGAGATGCCAGACTGCCGAGCGCAATAGACGGCGCATAGCCGGCGAGACGGAGCCGAGTGTCGCTCATTGGTAAACATATAGAGTAAGCACAACAAGCTCAGCCAGGGAAACGTACCTCTCGCTACGTATGACCTGGTATAGCCGAGCTAAGCCACTGCCAGTTTTCAAGTAATTGTTCTATTATTGACGGTTTTCCGGACTAATATTGCAGTCAGATGATAAACTATGTGGGCACTAGTTTTTTATCTGCGCGTAAAATGACTATTTTGTTTGTTCTGTCTTGTTTTGTTTTGGGACAAATGACGCATATTGCAGCCATCCGCTGGGGATGGCCGCCATATGCGTCATTTGTCTCATGGCAATGAAGCGCCGCCGCGCAGGCAGCAAGCCTGTTCACCATTCTCATCTACACGGCTGCGGGGAACAGCGCTGAGAACACACGCTGGGCGTGTGTGCCAGTGTGAATGTCGAGCTGTTCTTTCGAAATGACTGGTTGTCGTTATGTGAACACGGAAGTGCAATATATTGTTTGTTGGTGTTCTGACAAATATGGGAAACGATTTGTGCCCATTCTTTAGTGTCCCGGCTCTTCTGCCGTACAGTCGCATTTTTTTGCAGGACATTTATCGGTGGATTATCGCCGCAGCAGCTTATTCGGGATTTCGATGCGCCTCTGTCAGCGGGGCAAGCAAAACGATATCTGCACGTGTGCTTCTTTGTTCTCTACAGGGCTCCGGAAACACGCAGACGCCGAGCTGCTTTGCGTAGCCCGCAGGCCTTGCGCCGTCAGACGAGGATCCTGATGAGACAGAGAGAGCTGCACGGGCGTGTGGGCTCCCTAATAGAGACACAATCTCGTGCTACGCGCGCCGACACGGGAGGGAAACCCACCGGCGGCAACAGTGCACTAAATTGCGGCTGTCGCTGGCTGCATCCAAGGGCACTTTGGCGGTTGGCGGCGCGCGAGGGGTCCACGCCGAGGGGACGCGAAGCCGGGAATGAGTAAGCAGGCGCAAACAAGATTCTCGGCTCGAGGCAGCGTGGTGATTCATGGCCCTCGCCGTCCGCGCCTGAGGCGCGCCCCACTGGCCGCGGACTTCGTGGGCGAACAGCGGGCCTCTTCAGTGGGTGTTTGCAATTCCAATCTGCCTTTTCGGCGAGGCCCGTGCCGCCTCCGACTCGTGCTGCAGGACTTGCTGAAAATCTTCCCCTCATGAACGCGCTTTGAGGCTAAATTGGCGGACGAGCGGGAAGGAGGAGGGGCCGCACCGGTTGTGCCTCGGAGCGTTTCCTTCCACTGGCTGCAAGTTGGCTCATCCTGCGCGTCGCGCTAATCTTGGTTTGAGGGCAAAGGAAAGGAGAAGAAAACGCAGATAAAGCAGATTCTAATCTAGTGAGTTACTGTAAACCTTGTTTGTTCTTCTCCTTCACTTCCGCCAGCCTGCTTGGGCCTTCAGTTCGCATGCCATGTGGTTGCCTATCTTGGGAGTTCGGTCGTGCGGATTTTGGAGGGCACTGAAATTTAAAAAAAAAGTAGCATTCGATGGGACCGCAGCTTCGGAGGCGGTATTTGTAGCTATGCAATTTATGAAGTTTGATTATGCGCTTGCGCGCGTATCAACATTACTTGAACAACGCGCCGAAGCGGGCGCCTAACTGATTAGCGAAACGGTTGTGTCTGATGAATGTTTGAATACCATAGACGGCGGGGCATCTTTTTCACAACCGTTTACAACGGCGCGGATATTTTTTTTCCCTGTTCTTTCTTTTTAAATGGCATTCTTGTTTCAGATGTATGAGTGTGATACTTTCTCTCTATCTTTCTTTCTGTGCCTGCCCTTTGTGTGCTCTACACCGTTTAATGTTTTCCCGTCGAAATCGGCGCCCATGGAATGAAGAAATTCTCGATGACCGCAGTCTTCCGACTACAAAATCGGTACGGGAGCCAGTATCTCTCGTGCGAAATGTTAAAGATTTAGTGTTGTTACGATTGGTTTCCCGCACTCGCCTTTATTTCTAAACCTTGTCTTAACATTCTTATTTCTATATTTTCAAAGACCAACATTTCTTACCAATTATTGGTTGCTGTCCTGTGAGTTTATTTATCGCACATTTGGAATGTAGAGGTTTTTTTTTTTGCTGTAGTTTCGTCTCGTGCTAGGTGGAACTACATCGCGTCACACCTCTTCATATTTTTTCTCTCTTCACACATGAAGAGGGCACGGCGAACAGTGAGAGTATGCACGTTTCACGACTTTCACAGCGGACCATTAGAGTTAAGAGAGAAAAGTGACATAAGAAAAAAAAGTAAGTTGGAAATGAATCCAACATGGCACAGAATTAAGTCCCAATGTTATGAGTATACCTGACGGATGGCACCACTTGAAGGTGTGCCAAGGGGAGAAATAAGCTTCTTGACGATGATGGATTTTTGAGGCGCAGTAAGGGTAGCTTTGGCCAAAGAGTGCCATGTCGCAATGTGTTTTTGGGCTACTCAGGGTGGGGTCAAAGACCTGTTATCCCAGCATTTCATCCCAATGGAGCAGAGCACCAAGACAGGGAAAAGCTTGTACTTATTTTGTCACCGGTGAGTACCCGGCGGCACTGGGGATCGAAACCCGCATCTCCCGCATGCGATGCGGATGCTTCGACAAACACGGTTTTTGAGTGAAATAATCTGTATCTGTAGGTTTTGGTATATTTGAATAAAAGAACCGAAACGTAGACATTCGTCAAGCATTTACACATTATTTATAAAAGAAGGCAGTGGCTGCACCCCGCAGGTCGTGGGAGGCGAACCCGTGTCCTAAGCTTGCACTGCGTGTCCATGGAAGCACTTCGCCGCGGTGCATCGTGGGCTTGCATGCTGTAAGTGCAGGTCCCTCCAATATGACAGGGGAACAACCAATTTGCACAAAACGACGAATTCTTTCGGTATTTTTCTACTAAAGTTGAAAAATCAATTTTCGATATTGTACGCCAGGAGGCAAACCAGTTAGAAAAGAGGGAAATGTATGCTTGCCGTGCATAATTAAGGACTAATCGATAATTTAATGATCAAACTTTCTTTTCTTTTACATTGTAGGTACCTGTGCACGCCTGTTTCAAATTTCAAGCTTCGGTGAGTCAGGCAGTCGCCACCGGCGCACTGGTGCATTGGCCTGTTGGGTGGAGATGTTTTCGAAGAACCGAGGTTCTTTTCATTTTGTCCAAGTAGATGTAATTGCTTTGAAGGCAGATTGTTCGTGTGCGTGTTATTCAGTGCTATACGATATTTAACCACTCAGTGCACAAAGGTGTCCCGCGTGATTCTGCAAAAAAAAAAAAGGAAATGAATGACCACCAAGAGGAGCATCTTTCCGAAATGCACTGGGGTCCGAAGCAAACCCAGCAGCCGCAAGCGTCGCAGGCACGCGTTGTGGCAGTCTTTCGAAACCACTTCTGGGCAATAGCAACGCAGCCTCGGTGTCAACAACCCCCGATTATGGGACGAGAGGCGAGTCGACGGGCGCCACGCGCGGCCCGCCGCATGGCCCGTGACAGATGTTGTTTTGCTACTGACGGGAGACCCAAGCGGACCGTGGCGATGTCCTCTGGGTTTGCGCCTTATGCCTTGCTCTCGTTGGCACTGCGTGTCAGGAGCCATGTCGGAACCAGCGCGTCAGTGGAAATGACAGCTGCGAGGCTCGGCAGGCGGGTGCTGTGCGAATGTATATATGCGCCGGCGTACAGGGACCCGCTTGTCTCGAGCATGTGTCGGCTTCGCGTTGTCGCTTCTCTTTCGCGTAAAGGCTTGCCTAGTCCGCGCGTGCTTTGTACGGGCTTTGCTATTCACTGCTGCGACTGAAACGCGTCAAGTATATCGCCCGGCTTTTGTGCGGAATTAACGTGCCGCGCCGCTTTTGCGTCATCAGGTCTGTTACTGGCTGGCAGGGAGCTGGAGCTCAGACCGCTTACTTTTTTGCTGTTTGCTAGTGCACTGCAACACGGAGCAGGAAACTTATCTCGATGTGGTATTTTGGTCTCAGAATAGACATGCTTGTATTAATGGGATCAAATGATTCATGCGCGTTGGGGCATTAAAAAAGCTCGGATTGGACAACTTCGGTAGCAGTCATCGACAAGGTGGTAATTAAGCGTTTTCGACCTAAATGTTTTCTTGGAAAAAATTGAAACAGGCGTCAGCCTAAGGAGGAAGGTTTCTATTTGCAAGCCGTGCCGACCGCTCCTCGCGAGAACTGCGTCATTTCAGACACACCACTGAGCAAAATCTTGCCCGACTTTGATTTTATTCCGTGTTTCTCTCGTTTCCTCTGCCCGTGTGCTGGGAGACTGCATTCAGTCGTGAACGTCTCGCGGTCTTCTTCCAAGTTCGAGTCGAGCCCCCAGCGGCAGTGCGTGCCTCCCTGCGACGCTCCGCTCTGCTAGGTACCGCATGCGCCGTCCTGCCCATGGCGGTGTGCAGCGCGCGCAGTCGAGGGAGGGGGCGTGGCGCGCGGCCTTCTCTCGGGGCGCCGTAATAAGGAAGCGCCGGGAAATTTCCCGGCCCGGGTGGCTTCCCTGTTGCGATTGCTTCGTCATCCATCAGCCGGAGCGGACCCCGAGCGGCGCTGATTCATCGCGCCCAGACGCGAGGAGAGCGGCGCGCCAAGAGTCCCCAGTGAAGGAGGAGGGTTCACCCTCCTCGTCTGCCGGCGGCGTCTCTTGGCGTGCCTCCTTCGGCGCGGTCTGGCGTTGCTCAGCGGCGGCCGCCCAGGAGGGGCGATGTCCCCTCGTTGACGGAGCGGGCGCCCCGTCGCCGTCGGCCCTGCCAACGGTTGCTTTCTCGCGGGGCCTGCTGGAAGGAGCCGGCCGAGACGGCTTGCGGTGTCGCGTATGCGAACTGCATAACGCCCTACCGATGTTTATTCGCGCAGGAACAATAGCCTTCAAACCCTCCAACCGTACATCTCAGGCTCTCAGCAGCCCCATGCGTGCGATCAAACTGCCATCTTTCTGGCGATTATTCCGAGGCGTTAGAGTCTAAAAGCGCTGTATTCTTTTTTTTTTTAAATCCACTTTTGGGGTCTCTTGTGCTTTCGCTGTCGAGAATAAACCGTCGCCGAACTGCTCTGTACTCCTCTCCAGAAAAATCTGTGCCTTCAGTGGACGCTTTGAGTTCGCAGCGGCCTTTTCCCGCATGCACCCGCGTATCTGGCGCTCCTAGACAGCCGCGCGCTCTTCGGGGCCGGGAAGGCAGCCGCAGTTGGCGGTGAAATATCGCGGTGCTTGAGCGGCGCGAAGACAGCTCGTTACAGCGAAGCACGCCGCGCGCAACTTCATCCGCGGCGCGTGCACGCCTGGCTGCCGCTGTCCGAGCCGGAATTCCTAATGGAATTTATAATTTTATCGCCGCGATGCGCCACACGTGCGGCCGGAGCGCCCAAGAGCTCGCGTTGTGGCCCCCGGCGCGGGCACGTAGCCCCCGTTTGCGGAGGGCGCGCAGTTTGAGAGCGCTTCGCCGGGTCGACACTTTGTTGCGCGCGAATTACCCCTGCTCGAAAAAGCTCGTCATTATTACTTCACGAATGCGTTGCTCTAGCGCCGACGCTTTGCAAACAAGTTTAAATCGGGCAGCCCCGGGTTGTTGTTCGCTCCCTCCACCCCAGGCTTCCTAAGTTTCTTTCTCTCCCATTCTTTTTCGCTTCTTTTTTTTTCTTTCACATTAGGAAGTAAGCTCGTAAGCACTCCTTCATTCTGCTGAAGACGGAGTTGTCCTGACGATTACTGCCTTACACTTAGCTGTCCGGCGGCAATCTCGAAGTGCGCGGAGTATGCTGTGCCGTGTTGTTAGCGACCATGCATCGTTTTCTCTTCGTTCACTTCTGTTCTCGCTTTATGGGTTTTTATAGACGTCGGTTTCTTTGGCCTGTGTGCCATCGCTTGTGTGCGCAGTGCAATGGGCGCTTGTGTCACGGAGTGTCGATTATCGGCTTAAGATCATGGACGAAGGTTGTTCGTGTTACGTGTAATTTAGTGCAGTGTGCCTCGTTTTTATCGGCATTTTTTTTCTTTCACATTGGAAGTTAACTCAGCTCTTGAACGTTTAGTTTCCTTTATTCAGCCAATCGCAATGAGCTCCTTAAGAGCTGGCGTCGCGTCAAGAGTGCATGTCCGGCAGAACAGCATATTTTTAAAGCAAATATGCAGTCTTAGGCTGGGTGTTTTCAGAAGCCCAATATGTCAGAGTGATACCCCATTACGGCACCACGTTCACCTGCGAAGCCCTAACGTGCAGGTTCATCCCCGTTCCTCGCTGTGCTGATGGCCAGCGAAGACGCATTATTTATAGGGCAGCGTGCAACGTGAGGTCGCTAACCTGTCCGATCATAAAGGGGATTCGTTATGTCGTTTTTCATTTCTCGCAAACAACTTGCGTCACAGCTCTCCTTTTTCGTTTTCCCGCTGTTCTACATTATTCCTGCATTACTTGAATATATTTCCTCTCATGCCACAATGTAGCGATTGTTTCAGCGAACGTGAACATACAAATTTTTAAAAATAGGCTTTTTGATATCGGAAATCACGTTAACTAGCTGGTTAACTAATTCCTAATAGGTAGCTGTTTACCTGCATTTGGGCGCCTGGTTGCAGTAGAAATTTGTAACCGGCCGTCAATTTCGAAATCGCGATTACCGTGGGCGCTGTGGTGCAATAAATTTTCGCCATCGCGCGCCCTTTTCGAAAAGCGCGCGAAGCGATGTCAGTCACCACGCGTCACTCCGTGGCGCACGTGTCACGTGACCTTCTGTCTTCTGTGTGGGCGTCGTTTCGCGCCGCGCGCTCTTCGAAAAGGGCATGCGGCAGCCGGAATTTGTTCAGCCACAGCGCCCAAGGAAGTGGCGTTTTCGAAATTTAGAAAGGTGAATGGCTAGTACTAACGGCCACCTACATATCTCCAATTGCAGTAAAAAAAAGCGCCTTACTGCAATATATTTAAAAAGTGAACTATTGGAAATTAGTCAACCAACTGACTAGGTAGGTAACATGATTAACCTGTTTTCTGATGTCCGTCAACACTGATATTACAACGCCGCAGAAGTCATCTCGATATCTCATAAAGCCTGAATGCCCTTTTTTCTTTATCTGGTTCAAAGCGTCGTTGAAACAACTTGCATATTGTTTTATCATGCTCTTAGTTGTGTTATTTTTAGTGCTTTCGCGAGAGCAGGAGAAATTTGCGGAGACAGACAAGGCGTTGTCTTAAGCTTTCGTCCTGTCCTCGCACTCTTGTTACGAGAGGATGCACTAACTAGCCCCAGGCAAACGCCTTGTTGAAGTTATTTCTTTACATGCCTGCGGAGCGCGGCCAGCCAGCTTTGCCTTCCGACAGTCCTCATGACCTCTGGTGATTGTAGGCTACATGGCGTTTATGCTTTTCCCGTGCGTATTGTGCGCGTGTGCGTGCGGGAGGAGGGCCGTCCGTGTTAGCAGTGGCCTGAAATTTGCGTATTTAATGCGCTATCGATGTGGATCGCTTATACACTTCTAGTCCCTCAAATTCCCGCGTCGCTATATAGTTTCCGGCATCATGCATTTCTTCTTCTCGTGGTATTCTCGTATGTTGCCGTTGGGATCCGCACTCAAAAAGATGATTACAACCGCTCCGCCCGCAGCCTCGTTCACCAGGGGCCGCGTAGTCAGAAATGGCGGGCGCATTTTTTCCAGCGTGATTTATAGCAGGCAGATACCGCCCGTGGCTGTTGCGTGCGGAACTGAAGGCGAGCGCGGTAATGACGAGTGCTCACCCGCGGCAAAGGAGTCAGGTAGAGCGCACCACGAGAGGACCGCAGCGCGCGCAGGTGGCGTCGGGACTCTGCATTCGACTTCAGCTTTTTAACGAGCCCGATCAATCGGGGCCGGAAGTGCTCGCCTTTGGAGCCGGGCTTCTCAGGGGAGTCTGGTGCCCTCTTTCCCACCCGCTCCCCCTTTTATTTTCGACAGTGTTGTCGCCTGTAACGAGATCTAGTTTTGAAAAATAAAATACGTGGGGAGAGCCTGAGCGCTTGCAACCTGCGTTTATTTTCTTCCCGTCGCTTGTGGGCGCGAGAGCGTCTCTAATTTGAGTGCGAAAATGTAGTTTTTATTTTCAGTATAAGAACTGTGTATGCTTACTTTCTTGACCGTGTACTTGCGTTTTTACGTAATCTTATTCATGTGGGCCCATATATTCGTTCTTCTGTTTCCGGATCTCTTTGGATGAATTGCATTCGCCTAAAGTTTACCTGTGTGCATACGATGAGCCGGTTACGCTAGATCTGAATAAACCTTTCATATGTGTCCCATTTGTATCGCGTATTTAAGGCCTCAAAATAAACTGTATATCCTCCATGAGTTTTGTGTCTTGATGCTGTTCTCTTTAAAACCTGACGTGGGTGTCATTTCCTTCATCGTTCCGGGATGGTTTTCTTTTTTTTTTACCAGTGTTCCTAGGAAGTATGCCCAGCTCTTCATTTTACCTTTTTCTTCGGGCTCTTAGATGGTTTATTGGAACGCGACAATTCCAAGATGCGAATTTCCCTAGGCAGTTTAATGAATCATATTACTGTAAGTTTTAACGTGTGTGCACCACAGTTAAAAACAAAAACAAATTTATGGCCTATACTAGGCAGCTTCCGCAACAAGGATTCAAGCGTAGCAATTTTCTCACGTAACAATCCCCGGGTGAATTAGACACTCTTCGGGCTGAGACGGCAGACCGCAAAGTAAAGGGAGCCACTTTTCTGATATTATATTCCGAAAGCACGTCCACGTAATTATTGAATGGGCATCTAATATATATATATATATATATATATATATATTACGCGTTGATGACGCCTTTTTATTTGTTCCGTGCCACTTTACCAGCATTTACGCTGAGGGAATACTAGCTGGCCCTACGGCATCGTACAGGACACTCTGCAACCGGCCGGAGACAGGTTTTAAACTTACGGAGCACATTAATTCTACCTCTACGCTAGAAAGATCACGGCGCGCGCATTTCATGCTGTGGCATAAATTTTTATTTATTTATTTTTTATTGCGACAGTACTGACGCAATATTTAAGGCTATGGCTGACAGCGGCGTCGGCCGTTCACTTGGACACAGTGAGCGCGCACGCTTCGTTCATTCAAAACGCACTTGTCGGTGCTACGATACGGTGGCGCGAGGGCGAAATCACGTGCTCCTTTTTCATATTTGGCGGGCTTTCTTTAAATGCTGTAAAAACGAGTCACGGAGAAGTTGCGTTGGTATAAAAAATCTGATCGCTTGTTTCCTAGCCCCCTGTATACTATTAACTAAACGCGCTTCACCGTAAAGGGAATGTTCGAAATTTTGCATAATTAGTTTTAGCTAGTTAAATAATTTTAGCGAAATTAAGAAAAAAAGTCGGCAGAGACACGTGTGAGAAGGTGTAAGCCCGCCTTTCACTCTGAGAACGCAGTCGCTGCGCGCTGCGGCGTGGTGTAACCCGATGCCACGCAGCTGGTAATTCAACGTCTGCATGGCTGTACGTAGCCGCCGGCGCGACGCCGCCGTACCTCTTCTGTCTGCGCGCTAACTTCGTGAAGGCAGTCGCCGCCGCACCGAGACCCGCGCCCCGCCTTAAGGGTATGACGCGGTAGCTAATGGGTTAAAGCCCATGCACGCGGAATTGGTCTTTCTCTACTTGACATTCACAGATACCTGGGAGTCCTCGATCATACCGCTCCTGGCGCAGTGGTGCAGCGGTTACTAAGCGATGCGCCACTACCCGGGGATGGCAGGTGCTGCCAACAAGGGGTGGCTTGTGAGACCCAAGTTGCTCTTCCCGAGCGACCTCTCACGACCAATCATTAATAACTCACGGATATTCGCTTAATTGGGCAAATAAGGCTTACGCCTTACAAATGCACCACATTACAGCAAACGGTGTGTAGTTTACCGCTTTTTAAATCATTGGTTCAAGCTGTCAAACACCCTGTATGTTTACTGCAGCATGTGCCTGCTTGAGCTAGTTAGTAATTCACGGCTTTAAGTGAAAAAAGAAAATCACAGGACGGTTACGAGTCTGTAAGCTGTGGTGTGACAGTAAACAATTTTTTACAGACATGTTCTGTCTTTTTCTGCCGAAGTCAGGCAGCCGGAGGTGAATCCGGACTTGCCCAAGACGGCATTGATACTCTGCAGTGGGTTTCGGTGGGTTTCGAAAAACCACCTCCCGCAGCCGAGGCAGACTCCCAAGCCAGAAGCACACCCGTCTCCTTCAACCCTCTATCCTTGTTCCTTTTGCTCTCTTCCTGTCCCTCGTTTCCCTTAAGTTAGAGAGAGGGATTTGCATTGCTCCACTTTGCCACCCGTCGCCTTCAACCATCTATCCTTGTTCCTTTTGCTCTCTTCCTGTCCCTCGTTTCCCTTAAGTTAGAGAGAGGGATTTGAATTGCTCCACTTTGCCACCCGTCGCCTTCAACCCTCTATCCTTGTTCCTTTTGCTCTCTTCCTGTCCCTCGTTTTCCTTAATTTAGAGAGAGGGATTTGCATTTCTCCACTTTGGCACCCGTCGCCTTCAACCATCTATCCTTGTTCCTTTTGCTCTCTTTCTTCCTGTCCCTCGTTTCCCTTAAGTTAGAGAGAGGGATTTGCATTGCTCCACTTTGGCACCCGTCGCCTTCAACCATCTATCCTTGTTCCTTTTGCTCTCTTTCTTCCTGTCCCTCGTTTCCCTTAAGTTAGAGAGAGGGATTTGCATAGCTCCACTTTGCCACCCGTCACCTTCAACCCTCTATCCTTGTTCCTTTTGCTCTCTTCCTGTCCCTCGTTTCCCTTAAGTTAGAGAGAGGGATTTGCATAGCTCCACTTTGCCACCCGTCGCCTTCAACCATCTATCCTTGTTCCTTTTGCTCTCTTCCTGTCCCTCGTTTCCCTTAAGTTAGAGAGAGGGATTTGCATTGCTCCACTTTGCCACCCGTCGCCTTCAACCATCTATCCTTGTTCCTTTTGCTCTCTTCCTGTCCCTCGTTTCCCTTAAGTTAGAGAGAGGGATTCGCATTGCTCCACTTCGCCACCCGTCGCCTTCAACCCTCTATCCTTGTTCATTTCGCTCTCTTCCTGTCCCTCGTTTCCCTTAAGTTAGAGAGAGGGATTTGAATTGCTCCACTTTGCCACCCGTCGCCTTCAACCCTCTATCCTTGTTCCTTTTGCTCTCTTCCTGTCCCTCGTTTTCCTTAATTTAGAGAGAGGGATTTGCATTTCTCCACTTTGGCACCCGTCGCCTTCAACCATCTATCCTTGTTCCTTTTGCTCTCTTTCTTCCTGTCCCTCGTTTCCCTTAAGTTAGAGAGAGGGATTTGCATAGCTCCACTTTGCCACCCGTCGCCTTCAACCCTCTATCCTTGTTCCTTTTGCTCTCTTCCTGTCCCTCGTTTCCCTTAAGTTAGAGAGAGGGATTTGCATAGCTCCACTTTGCCACCCGTCGCCTTCAACCCTCTATCCCTGTTCCTTTTGCTCTCTTCCTGTCCCTCGTTTCCCTTAAGTTAGAGAGAGGGATTTGCATAGCTCCACTTTGCCACCCGTCGCCTTCAACCCTCTATCCTTGTTCCTTTTGCTCTCTTCCTGTCCCTCGTTTCCCTTAAGTTAGAGAGAGGGATTTGCATAGCTCCACTTTGCCACCCGTCGCCTTCAACCCTCTATCCTTGTTCCTTTTGCTCTCTTCCTGTTCCTCGTTTCCCTTAAGTTAGAGAGAGGGATTTGCATTGCTCCACTTTGCCACCCGTCGCCTTCAACCCTCTGTCCTTGTTCCTTTTGCTCTCTTCCTGTCCCTCGTTTCCCTTAAGTTAGAGAGAGGGATTTGCATAGCTCCACTTTGCCACCCGTCGCCTTCAACCCTCTATCCTTGTTCCTTTTGCTCTCTTCCTGTCCCTCGTTTCCCTTAAGTTAGAGAGAGGGATTTGCATAGCTCCACTTTGCCACCCGTCGCCTTCAACCCTCTATCCTTGTTCCTTTTGCTCTTTTCCTGTCCCTAGTTTCCCTTAAGTTAGAGAGAGGGATTTGCATAGCTCCACTTTGCCACCCGTCGCCTTCAACCCTCTGTCCTTGTTCCTTTTGCTCTCTTCCTGTCCCTCGTTTCCCTTAAGTTAGAGAGAGGGATTTGCATTGCTTCACTTTGCCACCCGTCGCCTTCAACCCTCTATCCTTGTTCCTTTTGCTCTTTTCCTGTCCCTAGTTTCCCTTAAGTTAGAGAGAGGGATTTGCATTGCTTCACTTTGCCACCCGTCGCCTTCAACCCTCTATCCTTGTTCCTTTTGCTCTCTTCCTGTCCCTCGTTTCCCTTAAGTTAGAGAGAGGGATTTCCATGGCTGTACTTTGTCACCCGTCGCTTTCCACCCCCTTTCCCTTTCCTTCTCTCCCCCAAGAGTGGAGGACGAATTCCTCTCTCCACTTTTTCACCTGCCAACCGAGGCGGATCGTAAGTGCTAGGTGGCGCTGCGGAGGACGACTACGACGGCGCGAAACTGAAGAATGAGCCAATATATAAGAGCTAACGTTCTAGAAAATAGAACGCGTATCAAAGACGAAGATGAAATGAGAGAGATCCACTCCACCAGCAGGCCTTCTTTTTCGTATCTGCCTTTTCTACCCAGCTATATGTTGTCCTTAGACGTGAGTGAAATCACCGGTTGAATTCAATGCAGTAGTGTGTGTCCCTCTCGGGTCCTTGTCTGCTTTGCTCATTTAATTTTTTTTTATCTTCACCTAAAGCCTTGGGTAAATGTATACGAGGGATGCTGAATTTTGGATAAAAGGCAGACGTGTAAAGGCTGCCTCTCAGCACGTTGTTTTCTCCTGAGCTTTAAAACTTTCATTTCTCTTCTTTGTGAGGGTGCTCGTATGGATTGAGGGGGGTCGACCGTTCGCTGTGCGGCTGCCTCAAGGCGGACGGCGATTTCCAACGTCACGCGCCGCCTTCGTGGCGCTCCTGCCAGTTGTGCGTGCAAAATAAAGGCACGGATTCCGTTAGGCGGCAGCGATGCGGACGCCAATCTTTTTCTTTTCCTTGCGCCTTTTTTTTTTCGATCTCCTGTGCATGCAGTCCCGTTGATTGAAACTGTAACCCCTGGGGCTGCACCCTGGCGCGATCATCCCAGGCCCGTTTATCGGAGGGACGAAGCCGCACTCGGCGCGCTAAATCGGGCGTGCAGCTTGAGATAATGCTGCCATGCGGAAAAGGCATATGGATGCGCTGCCTTTGCGCAGATCTGGCGCTAGGAGAAGAAAAAAAAGAGGGGGGGGGGTGCAATAAAAGAAGTTCGAGAGGGGCGGAGCAGTCAATTTGCGAAAGTGCGTCTGTCTGCGCCGAGTCGGAAGCGAAGGTCGACTGCAGCCATCACAGTTACGTTCGCTGTCGATGACGAAGGAGCGGCGAAGGACGATGCCGCGACAGCTGAGCCAGCAACAGTGAGGCGCCGTTTCGCTGTCCGCGTCGGTCGACACGACGGGGGACGACGCGATGGCGAGCAGTAAAAGCGGCCGCAACGACAAAAGAGCGCCCCGAGGGAGGGGGGGGGGGGGGGGGGGCGGTGGCTGGCGCAACACTGGCTGGAATGACGTCTCGCGGACAAGCCGTGCGCCCACGTCTTGCGCGCTGCACGGAGGGTGGGCGCATCTCGGAGTTGCTGCAGAGGGGGCGTGTCTCGTCACAGCGTGCGTAACTAAATGCGTGGAAACATCGCAAGCGCCGAAGAAACGTGATTGATGTGAACAAAGACAGGATGGCTCGTCGCGCCTGTCGCTCGGTGGGCGCCGCGTCTCGGGAAAAAGACTGCTAGGCTCACTGTGCCCGCCTTGTAGAGGCCCTCTGGAGGGTGCAGCTCGCTAGAACGACGTTTTCGCCTTGTTCAGTGCGTCTCTCTCTGTCGCCTTCTCGTTCTTGTTTTTATATCGGGCACTGGGAACAACCGGGTGTGGCTTGCGCAACGCACTTAACGCAGGTGCCTTGCCGAGACAAAGGTATAACTAGAGGGGCCATTTGTCTTTGTGAAGTGCAGAGTAAAATAAACGAAACTAAAATGCGAAGTTTCATCCTCACAAGAATTAGAGGGAACAATGCGTCTAAAATGGAAATGTGCTGCGCGCCCGTGAAGCACCGCCAAAACAACGATCAGCCTGATAGTAGCCAGGTTTTCGTCAGCACAGCTGTCTGGAAAAATATCTGCGCTAGACGCACTGCCCGCGCGTCACCGATGAGAATTCGCTCGCTGCCGCATCGAGAGCTATAGTCGCTGAAGCTAGAAAGGATACAGCACGAGTTTTCGCCACTCCCATGCACGCTGGTCGATTTTGCTGCGGGAAACACGTCGATCGATTCAGTGGAGACTTTTAAGTGGTTTTTTGATGTTTGTCCGGCAGAAAACGCCGCATTGTTGAGAATTAAAACAACTCTCCCTCAACTCAGTGTAAACTCGTGACGTCTACACACACACAAAAAAAAAAACCGTCATCACGTTTCGAAGTGAATGGCGGTGTAGCCGAGCCCCTGGGATACACGTCAATAAAAAAAAAAAATTGTGGACGCATAGCAGTTCAGTTTCATAATCGGCCGGTGACGCTGCATTTAATTTTTTTTCTTCAATTTTCTAGCTTATAAAACCTCTGTTTTAATTGAAAATAGCGCTTTTGTTGTTTCAATGCGATAACTGTTCTAGGAGAAGTCAGAGAACCATATTAGGAGAAATCAAATTCGGTGTTCCACAAGCGTTCATTATCGGTCAGCTTCTTTTTCTTCTCTACATTCATGGCATCACAAACGTGCCCCTAACATCATAGTCTAATATGCAAACGACACTAACGTATATTTTCTGGTGAAAACTTAGGCGCTCTTCACAGTGACACGCATGTTTGGCTCTGTACCTTTTCTAATTGGCTAACAGCAAATAAATTAGAATTAATCACAAAAATAATAATTTTTCGGCCTCGTAATATGCGCATTGATGAAAGCATAGTGCTAAAATGCCGTGATGAAGTCATCGAATGCTCCGAACGCCACAAATTTCTTAGTGTTTTGTTGGGAGAAAATGTAAACTGGTCCAGCCATATCGATGGCGTGAAAACAAGCATAGCGAGATCCATTGGCGTTATTAGTAAATTATGAAATATACTACCTCCCCGACTGAAAAAAAAAAACAACTGTATAATAGTCCGCTCCATTAGTCCCGTCTTTTTGCGCTGTACCTTTTCCTGCGAATTGTACTGACTAGCCCAGACTAATGCCATTTTGTATTATAGTCTTGTGCATTCACGCTTTCAGTGCTGTCTGTCTGTTTGAGAAGCACGATGACAACTAATGTCGATGGTTTAAAAACTTTACAGAAACGCATGATACGCATAACAGAGAACGCACACTTTGAAGCCACACTACTGCGCTTTTCAAGAACAGCGTATTAACAATATAATTATTAAATAAGCTAATTCATGATGATATTGATGTGTGTCTTGCAATAAAAACACGTTAATAAAATATTTTGGTGCCTGTTAGTCTTTAATTTCTGTATAAGTAGGTTTTATGTTATTGAGTTTTGTATTTTTGATTGGTACATGTTACTTGAATACTTGTGTATCGTATTTTTTTTCTCTCTCTCTTCTTTTTTTCTTTTCGCCACATAATAGATGCTTATGTCATATAGTTCTGCTGCTACTGCCACGAGAAGGTTTAAGGACTAGTCAAGCTGCTCTTTTTCAACCGTTTTTCTTGTATCCTGCATAAAATTTTATATTTATGCGAATTAATTAATTAATTCATTCATTCGTTCGTTCGTTCGTTCGTTCATTCACTCAAAATATTATACACAAAAACCTGTCATTTCTATATTCCAAGAAATAAAGCTTGATGAAAGTGCCTTTTTAGAAAATGCCGTCCAAAAAAACACGATTACATTATGCGCTACATAACTTACAACAAAGGCAAGATGCCCACGAACTATGGTATGCAAACACAATCATTTATTGTAACAGGTTTTCTAAATCGTCATCCTGGTATTACCTTCATTGTAAAGATATCATCGTCCATAGCAATTTAAAAAAAAAGGGTTAACGCGCATTTGTTGTCACTATAGAAAGACTTTCGTTATCGCTTTCCGCCTGCAGCGCCTGTAACTTTTTTTTGTATTCTCTTGTCGCCTTCTGTTTTCAGTGTCTGTGTATTACGCCTCGCTTTTACTCTCTGCTTCAATGTATTTCAATCCACCATGTTTTCTTTTTTTTTTTTACACCGTATGCTTAGGTGTGACACTTGTCAGCCATCCGTGCCTTTTTGTCAGCCTCCTAAACAGACCACCTTGTTTGTACCTTGTCGTTTCGAATAAACTTTCATTTTTTCGTTCATTCATAACTGTCGACCAGACCACCTTTAGTTTGCCCTCAGCGCTTGAGAGCCACTTCCCATCTTCGTGGTCGTGATTTGTTAAATTAATTAACGCCCGCTTCTTTTTTCCCCTGGTCAGCACCGCTTTTATCGCCCTTTGTTAGTTTCGCTGATTAACTAATTCATGCACTTGACGAGGGGACACGGGTTCGGTGGGAGTGATTCGTTCTGGCGAATCATATATTTAGGTCTTCGCTGCGCAGATACCTTAGAGTGTGACGCACTTCTTCAGGCAGTGTTTCACGCTTAGTGTGGAAGAAAGGATCTTGTCTAAGTCCTCACTCTATTCACGCACAAAGTGCATGCGTATAGAGATCGTGGCTGTGGAAATACTTTTTTTTCCCATAATAATTGAATGCAGTGGAATGCAAGGCCAATGGAGACTTCGGCGAGTAATGTTCGTGGGGTAAATGGGCTGAATCAAATGCCGAAATACCGCACACCGCCTGTAGCCGCAGCTTCGTGCAGAAATTACGTGCGGTATTTTGTGCTGTGCGAAATGGGCACGCTTCTTGGTCATTCCCCAACTCACTGCGGGTTAGAACATCTACCAGTCGGACATACCTCGTGTTGGAGCGTCTTTGACTTCGGGTTGTCAGCCTGACGCTTGGAAATTGTGTATGCCAGCCGTCATAAGTCTTCGGAACACGAGATTGGGAATAAGGTAAACTTCTTCCCACCGGGAGCGCATTGCTAAAGATTTATTCGTACGCTCATAATTAGTCCGCATACATTTGTTCCGGGCTACGTGGAAAGATGGCTGTGCAGAGAGATTCTTTGCTTACGCGAGCTGCTATTCACGAACCCTTGACCTCGGGTGTACATTATCAGGCGGAGCGTAAATGGTGGCCGGCTGAAGCCGCCGATCTCTGCTGAACGCCGCGGTTTCTGCGTGTGCTTCGTGTCCGCCTAACGATGCGATTTCCCAGAATCTTGCCACCCGGGCGCAGTGCCGCGTCTTCCCCTTGAGCTGCAGCGTCGGCTTAAGTGCATGCGGTGGCCGACAGGGGCCGCTGCTTTTTGTTCCGCCCCCTACAGGAACGCTGATCCCGCGGCACTGACGCGGGACCGGCCGCCGCCTCCATCGACCCTGTGCCGGAGGTGGGCCGCGAGTGCTAAATCGCAGCAGGCCGCCTTTGTTCCGCTCTTGGGGCGCGAGATTAATGAATAATTGATGCTATGCAGAGTAGCGGAATGCTGGGCCCGTGCTTCGCTGTACTGCGGGGGGCGTCCTCGTGTGCCTCGCAAGGAGGCCCCCTTCCCTCCTCCGGTCCTCCGCCGGGCCAGATTGTTTGCCCTTCGATTGGGCTTCTGATTGCATTACTGCGCGCTCATCGGCGGCTGCGCTGGAGCAACCCCGCGCGGAGGGCTCTGGCGGGGCCATTCGCTCTTTATTCCCCAGATCGATTGCCGTAGCACGCGATTTTGGCGCCCAGGCGTCGTTATGACCGGCCCCTGGACGTCGTTGATCCGCGAGGCCTGGCCCAGAGGCGCCCCGGAACAAGGCGACCGCGACTGCTGCCAGCTCCTGTGGCGTGCACTATACACTTCGCAGATTCCTCGGAGCGGTGCACCCTGGGGAACGTACTTGCACTGGCCACAAAGAAGCGTGTGCTATACCGCCTGGTTGGACGCCTGGACGGTGCGTGGAAGAGTTTGTTTGTTGCCTTGCGGATACTTCGGACATGGTCGGAACCAAAGCAGGAAAATAATATCACCACTGATTTAACGCGCAGGCAGCGCACAAGAGCAGTAGCCGGATGAATCGAACGTTGGTTACTTTGACACTGAATCGGTAGAATGTGTGTTCCTTTTTTTTTTTTTGTAGCGATAGCTACAGTACGCTAGCATTTCGAGCCTTCAGCGTGGCCACCATGGCGGCGCCGTGGCTGGTCACGTGGTTGGTCACGTGGTGCGGAGCAGCTGCCGGCGGCGTGGCGCACCGGCGAAACCAAGTGGGGGGGAGTGAATCCAAGTCCAGGGACGAAGATGACAGAAGGAACGCCGAGGGAAACGGAGCGGCGAAAGACTGACTTTGCAGTTCGACTGAGCGAGTTCCCCTCGGCCAGCTGTAGCTATCGCGTCACTCCAGGATTGACCAGAGCTAAACCACAGCCATTTTTTTTCTTCCCTTCATTTTTTTGGGCTCTTTTTCTTCGAAATTATCTCCTGCGTAGCATGCTCTGCGGCCCGAAAAGGTTCGAGGTAAAGTGGTGCTAATAGCACGGACAAATTGTGCGCAAAGGGGCTTCCTCATCGGAAGTGCATTTCGGATCCCAGCTCTGCCTTGGGGCATTTGTACGCACTGAGTGGGCCCTGAGGTAGGGAAATTGCTGATCTGGGGCTATGATGCGTGTCCATGGAGACCCGCCTCCGCCTCAGGAACGCTTCTGCCGTTGGAAATGCTCCCTGGTACGTGTACTCCACCATCTCACAGCTTTGTGCGTTCGCCGGGAGCTCTTTGAGTCGCACGACTCGGGCCTGCTGCATGTTGTGCGTGGACAGCACGGGTCCACTTGCACGGGGCGGCCTGCCGTAGGCGCGCTTGTCCCGGTGGGCGCCGCCTGATCAGAGGCCCACTTCGGGTGCGCGCCACTTGCATAAATGGATTAGCCGCGGCCCGGGCTGCCGCGCCGAGCCTCGGGCCGGATTGGCGCCCGCCACCGAAGCACCTTGGGGGCCGGCGGCGGCGGCGTCTTCGCGCCGTTCCCAATTAGAAGCCTGGGCGCCCAAGAAGAGCGTTGTCAAGGCAACGCCGTATGCTGCCGCGCAATGGATAACGAATGCGCCGCAGCCCCCGCTCTCTCATTTGTTTGTGGCCGGGATGCGCGGGGCCCAGCGTGGCGCGCTTTAAGTTTGCATGAACAGCGGGCGGCCTCCGGCAGTCTGTTGCGGTTTAAAGCCGGAATGGAGGGGAGTCGCCAGGGGCGCCGCAGCCTGCGCGAGATTGCCTTGTAGCCGGCCGGTGCCTGCTCTCGCATGCGCGCTGTGCGCCCGGCGAGCGCGGAGCGAGCTTCCCGTGATTCCGTGGCGCGGCTTTTTCGCGGCAACAAGTGGGCGTCTGAAGTGCATGGAGGCGGTGACTGTACGAGAGTTGGAAATCACTGTGGCGTTAACTGTGGGAGCAAGCTCGATCCATGTTCCGTGTTGCTCAGTGAACGCGAGCGCTGCCGGATGGAAGACTGCGGCGTGTTCGCATTGTCTGCCGTTTTCCTTCGCGAACGCACCTTCAGGCGTCAAACTCCATGTAACAGTCGAGCGTCGGTGACTCGAGCTCAGAGAGACCGAAACTTTGTTCGAAATATACCGGGAGTCGGTTTTCAGTTAAGGTAGACTTTCTTAATGCACTCTACGTTGACGCGGGGCCAAATCGTCAGTTCGAAAAAGCCGGCTGTTGGAATGAAGCCATGTGCCTCACACTCATGTGCGATAACAGCGTGGAGTTCTGAGCGCCAGTGAATCTCGAGGCGAAGGAATTCATTTCGCGAGGGCTAATCGGTCATACTGCTTGGTTCTCTGCACCACACTCGTGAAGAGTGATTTGTGGAGCGACATAGCGGAGGGGTGGGGTTAGAAGAGTCCAACATACATCATCTGTGGAATGTCGTTGAACTGAATCAAGAGAAACGCAGCGTATCTACAGGCGGATGCTCAAGCCTGTAGCCTTTAGATACCGAAGACACGCCTTCGTTTCCACCTGGAGCGTAGACAGATGAAGCTATAGCCTGTCAGAATCTAGACCTACGTATGGACTCGAAAGCATAATCGGCTCAGGTCTTTCTGGCAAGACAGTGCTTTGCTGTCGGTGCGCGGAGAGTGGCAGCTGATAGTGCACAATGCTTTTGCCGAATCCGCAGTAGTCCCACTTCCGGAACTCAGCCTTCCAGTGAGAAAAAGGAACTCCAGCAGGATTGCCAGCGTGGACCGCGCAGCCTGCCTTCCTTGGCCCCTATAGCGTTCACCGGGTTCTTCGTGCATGCGGCGAAGCAGTCATCTTAGCCGCATTCGGGTGGTCCGGCAACGCCGAATGGGGTGCATTCCGGCGCTTGCTGCATATCGATGAAAATCCATCCAATGCTTGTGCTGTTCTCCTTCTTTTTCCGGAATCGTGGTTATATATCTTGCTATGCACGCTCACGTTCATTGTTCTGGAAAGTGATATTATTGAATGGTTGTAGACTGATTTTTACGTGCCGTAAATTTCGACAAACTGGCGTACTTGAACGCTCACCTAAATATCGGTATACTATTTTTTGTTGCATTTTGCCTACGTCGAAATTAATCCGCCGCGCGCTCCACAGAAGCCGCGGCCATGAACTCAGTAGGTCGACGCTTTAGCTAATGAGCCATCTTGGCGTTCAGCCTGAAGATCGCGCCGTATTTCCTTTGCTGCACGGGTAATACAGTTTGTGGTCATCATTGCATCAAATGCCACTATATGGCGGAGTGCGATGCGAAATGGCCCGGCTAGGGGAGAAAAAATTGGAGGACGCTTAAGCTGTCTGTCTGTCTGTTGTTGCCAGGAAGAAAGAAAAGGAAAGTGCACAGGCCTGCTCACTGGCTCAAGCTGAGCCACAATCGCTACCACGTGCAGATAGTAGGAGAGTTCAAAGATGGGATAGAAAGACAGGATAGTAAATACAAGGCCGTTCCCGGAGGTAGTGCAATACCGGGCCAACCGGTGGTGGAAGTGAAGCAACCTTCAAACTCTCCGCCACATTTCCAAAAATAAGTCCAATTGGACCCGTAACAGATATTCTACGGGGTCCGGACATTCGCCATCTAGCACACTCTAGCCATCTAGCTTAAGCTTCGTCTTTAAGAGTGGACAGCGACAGCGTGTTGCAGCGCTGCCAGGGAGTCCACGGAACGCCATCGCCCGTTCGGCGAGACGCTTTGCCCGTTGGAAACAGGCATTGAACGCATTTTTCATTTTTTTCAACTACTTCAATTAATTAATTAATTGATTACACACTCTAAATGTTCTTAATTACCACCATCAAGCATTGGCTTCTCCATTCTGAGCATTTTGACACCTTTGAACGCCTTTTTCCCATTTTTCACTTGTTTTACTAATCAGTTAATCAGTTACAATGATTTTATTAACTCATCATCGCTTATCACACAGTAATCAATCATCAATCGCTAGAACCACAAATTACCATGGTAAGATTTTTTTTACGCAGCTCCCGTTCCGATACGTTGTGCCGACTACTACTATGCCGACGGCTATTCGACCGATCGAGTTGTGTACGCTGACGCGTAAAATTTGCAGCTACAGAATCTGGCAGGTTATATCGTCGCATTTACCGCGAACCTAAAACCGCACTGAAAACTCCTCTCATTTTTCAGATTGAAAATGACCACTAAGCATAACAGTGAATTAAGGTCTCGGTGCACTCGTTTCATTAGTGAGAGGTAATGTGACCTGCAGAAAGTTCTCATCAAATTCTTAAGCTCGCCTCTTTACAAAGTGTGCGCAATTTTTTTCTCGCTGCACTCTGCACAATGCGGTGGCTATTCACAAGGAAATGCCTCTCACCTATCTTAAGGCATTATGCGAGATTTATATTTGTACTTACTCTTATCGTGCTCGCCTTGAAAGGAAAAGAAAATTCGTTCCCCAGGCTCCTCCTTTTTTTTTCTTTCTTTCTCTATTCCTTTTTGTTCGTCCTTTGTGAATTAAGGTCCATGCGCATAAATTCAGCGCTTGGCTGCGAAATTATTTAGCTCCTGTGTCCTGGGAGCAATCGATTTTGTCGCTGTTCCTGTCCGGAGGACCTTCCGCCCGTGACCCCCCCCCCCCCCCCCCCTCCGTTGTTTGCTTCGTTAGCGAATGTGCGCCGACTGGGCCCCTGCTCAGCTCTGGCAAAAATATTCGCCTTGCCGAAGGTTCAGCGTAAAAAAGAACAAGAAAATATAAAGACATGGCCGGGCGCTTCTGCTCAATTAAGGTATGGAAATCAAGGCATTGTCCCGAAATTCCTTGGGCAGTCCATGGGCGCCAAGCTCCGCTCATTGGCGGCCAGTTTCTTTTATCTTTACTTGCGGGGAATTGCCGTTCCTATGTATATTTTTATTTTGCCCCCGTTTTGCCATTAGGCAAAGGCGAAGAAACCGAAATCCGGCTTCAGGCCGCGCTGGTCTTCGTTTAGTCCACCAAGCGATGTGCCCGACAGCGCAACTGAAGGACCGAGAGATTTTATACATGTTTACCTGCTAGGCCTTGTGTGAAGAGCCAGTTCCTTGTCCGCAGCCCATGCCCGAACATTTACTGCCATTGCAGAGCGGCGCCTTAGGTGCATGCTGTCGTTCTGCACCGCGTACGTAGACGATGGCCTGATGGAATGGAGCAACTTCACAGATCCAATGACCCGGGCGACGCCATTGCTTCACGCAAAGGACCCGCAGTATTGGCTGACTAAAGATGCAGTGGTAGAGTGCAAGTGGGGGCCCGTGATGAGGGCTCAAGAAACGGAGAGAGACGCCCGCTGGTACAGCAAAGGTTTCACCCCAGAAAAGAAAAAAAAAGGAACTGGAAGCAAAACAGCGAACTAAAGACCGTTGCGGCTACAATTCGCAGAATTCCTGTGAAAGTGCAATATCGTAAGTCTTGATGCCTCCCTGGAAAGGCCGCAGGAATGGTTTTGGTTCACTTTTCTTTTTAATTAACAGGGCGTTCTTAGCAGAGCGCGTTCAGGTAATAAGACATGCTAGAAAGGTACCTGCGTCTGTGGACAAGTATAGTTGACAGTTACGTTAATGCCGCGCGTTCCAGGCGTGATCCTGTGCGGGCTTTGCAGCGCTTCTTCCAAGGACAGCGCGACTCAGCTGCGCGGCTCAATGGCAGAGAGCCGGCCGACGTATCTGTATACTATACCCGAGGCTGCAGGCTCTGCGTTCCCGCCCGTGAAGCGGCGCCGCGTTTTTCACTGTTTGTCAAAGCGAAGATATGTCTCATCGGCGCGGCTTATACTGCCTCTCTCAGTCTGCGCAGCGGCTCCAAGCGTCTGTTTCGTTTTCGGGCCGACTTTTCTCCCGCTTCTCTCTCGCGTGGGCGCCGCGAGGAACTTCAATCGAGCGTCCAAGTTATTGCCTCCTGGGGGAGTGTTCTTCAGAGCGGAACGTCGATTGGGCTCTTCTCCGTTTTGCCGGTGCCGTGGCGGAAAATTTCCCGACTTTTATCAGCAGCGCCGCGTCCCGGGAGCGGGTGTCTGTCTCTCTACGTTCGCCGGCCTTATCGGCCACTCGCAGTCAGCTGGTGCAAAGCTGAAAACTCTGTTTTGCCTTTCTTTCTCTCGTTGAGCTTATGCTATACCGGGTAAGCATCTCGAAAGTGTTGCCGGAGCGGAATAACGCGGCACGGATAGTCGGTGGCATGGGTGGTCCGTCGGTAATGGGGCGGTCCGTTCAAAACCGCGCGCGTATAATTGTCGTTAGTTTTGGAAAACTGCGGTGAGTGAACCTCGTTGATGGTGCTGAAATATATACTATCCTGCCACAAAACTGACGCAAGGCGCCTTTCCTGAACTTTCGCGCGAATTCACGAGTAGCCATTGAAGTCGCCGAGTTGTGCAGCAGGGCTCTCTAGCTGTTGCGCTGTGCCGGCTCCCTACACAGTGAGGACAGCGGTTTTTGGATTTCAGAGACGCGTCTTCGCTGTCTGAAGTCTTCAGAGTCGCAGGAACTTCCGCGTGCCTGTTCCGAAGTCGCTCCAGGACTATGAAAGCGCGTTTTTTGTGTGGTTTGTGTCACAAAAATGAATAAAGACTAAAATTTACAATGTTAGTTATTTCAGGTTCTTTCCCGAACTTTGTATACAAATGACGCGTACAGCGTTAGGTGACATGAAACCGTTGTTATGAGTCGTGTTATTTGGCAGACATCGGGGAACAAAGTTCTCACTGCACAACGTTCCACCGTGCGCCCCGTTAAGCTACGCGAATCTTCTGGATCATCAGCCTTACTACACCTACTGCAGGGCAAAGGCCTTCCGCACTGCCTCTCCAATTAGCCCTTTCCTTTGCCAGCTGTGGCAGCGATGGCGTAGATGTAGAGCGTCCGCCTCGCGTGCAAGAGGACCGGGGTTCACATCTTGATGCTGCGCAATTCTCCACCGGGTATAAAAAAAAACGCGTGTCGATGGAATTGCATAACGAGGCCTGGGGTGCGGCCTGGTCTCGGTGACCAGAACCGACAACGCACTCCCTCACCAGAGCCGCCGCGGTGGCTGAGTGGGTACGGCGCTCGGCTGCTGGCCCAAAAGACGCGGGTTCGATCCCGGCCGCGGCGGTCGAATTTCGATGGAGGCGAGATTCTAGAGGCCCGTGTGCTGTGCGATGTCAGTGCACGTTAAAGAACCCCAGGTGGTCGAAATTTCCGGAGCCCTCCACTACGGCGTCCCTCATAGCCTGAGTCGCTTTGGGACGTTAAACCCTAACAAACCAATAAACCAAATTCCCTCACCAGAGAAGGACTTGGCCACCCTGGTGTAGGGCTTGGCCACAACCTTCTATGAAGAAGCCAATTAATCTTCTGGATGTGGTGTGGCGGCTCACCAAGTTGCGTCACTTTTGTTGGAAGCAAGGACAAGCCTGTCCACATCGCGTACTAGCAGCCCACACATTGTACGCATTGTAGCCATCCCTGCATTGGAAGAGAGAAAAAAAAGAAAGGATGGCGGAGGAGGAGGAGGAGGAGGAGGGGGGGGGGCGATGTGAATCATGTGTCTTTACGCTATATAAACCTGACTTTTGAGCCACGTGTAAGTGTTCTATTGATATATTGAGCCTCTCCGTATCTGCATTCGGGGCACCTCACACATTGGGAATATGTTATTCTTGTGAGTATAGGCCTTTTGTTTCACTTTTTCCTCGCTGCAGCCTGTTTTGTGGGACGCAGGAAATGGGGACTATATAGAAGGCCGGGGCAGCCTGTTCATCCTCGTTTACGCTACCTCGTTCGGGTCTTTCTCCTGGGAAGAAGAAAAAATATAAATGGAGGTAAGAAAGCACGGGAGGGCGCGTAGCTCGCAATGTTCACCTGTACTGAATGTGGCCCATCGGCTCGCTCCTCCTCTGAGGCCATCTGTCGGCGAGGCAGGTAAGCTGGAGCGCAACCTGCGCGGCCCTCCGGCGGCGACTGGCGCGATTGCCGCGCATCCGACAATGGCCTCTGCGGACGCTCGTGCGCGAATACCTCGCTGCCCCGCCCACTCCCCGGTCCCGTTTATCGCCGGAAAGCGCCTCGTCTCGGAGAAATGTGTGCCGGCGCACTCACTGCTCGCACTCTGCGAGAAACGAGCCGCGTTTTATTATCCGCCCGCAAATGCGTTGGCGTGTCGGCGCCGTATTTTCTCGTCAGCTTCGCGCCCGCCCCTACAGTCACCACTGAGCGCGCTGCTCGCGATCGCATCCATGGGAAACGGACGGCCTGCGTTGCGCGCAGTCGCAGAAACTGCTATACGCTCTGCATCGCTGTGTTCTGTGTCGTTTTAACGGCACAGCTTCGTGGCATTGACTGGGGCGCCGAATACGCTTGCCTGGTAGTGCCGAAGAACGGTTCACGATTGGCCTGCGCCCGCGCTGTGGCCAACCTCAACGCCTGGATGTCCAAAACTTTTCACTGTGGGCTGCTACCCCGCGGTTAATAATAATAATAATTGGTTTTGGGGGAAAGGAAATGGCGCAGTATCTCTCTCATATATCGTTGGACACCTGAACCGCGCCGTAAGGGAAGGGATAAAGGAGTGAGTGAATGAAGAAAGGAAGAAGAGGTGCCGTAGTGGAGGGCTCCGGAATAATTTCGACCACCTGGGGATCTTTAACGTGCACTGACATCGCACAGCACACGGGCGCCTTAGCGTTTTTCCTCCATAAAAACGCAGCCGCCGCGGTCTGGTTCGAACCCGGGAACTCCGGATCAGTAGTCGAGCGCCCTAACCACTGAGCCACCGCGGCGGGTAACCCCGCGGTTGTAATGTCCGAAATTGGACATTTATTTTGTGTTTAGCTTGTGTCCGATCAATGTACAGAAACATCGTAAACGTGAGAACACTGTGGGTAGTGGTAGTGAATGTTTTGACAGTCACTGTAAGGCAACACGAGGGTGACTACAATGCCTTGTAATCATGTCCAGTCCTCTTTCAAGCGGCACAGGCAAAAAAGAAATAACTTGCCAGTTTCTTGAGATTGAAGAACTGCCAACAAAAACAAAACTGTGCGACTCTGAGAGCATGCGCATGCGGCTTGCGCATGGAGCGATTCGTTACGGGCCAGCGGCTCGTCTGCCTGCAGGCAGGCGCACTGCTGCTGATCGGCGCCGCTTTCGTGCGTTGCGTTGCTCTGTTGACCGTGTGTGCGCTGCGCGTCTTGTCGGCGGACGCCACGACGGTGGCGGAATCGGCCCTCCCTCCCCTCGGGCGGCCATCGCGCACTCGGGGCACGACGCTGCCAATCTTGACCGGCAGCTTTCCTTCTCCTCCTTGACCGGTGCCTGTCACGTCGCGCGGACCCTGATTGGATTAAGGCTGATTCCGGCACCGGTCCGCGCGTCCGGGCTGAACTCGATCTGCTCTGACAGCTCCGCTCTGTCCGGCGCCGAGTATCTCCAACTCAGCGTGTTCGCTCTCCTCGGCGGCCCGCGACGCTCCAAAGTTGGTCGCCGGCCGGAGAGAATTTCGCCCTGATCCGCTTCCGCCTGCGCTTGAATTGCCGGGCACAATTCTCCTAAGGGCCTTCTTCACGCTCGGGGGGGGGGGGGGGGGGGGGGGGGGGGGGGGAGTTCCCGCTATATCGGCTGACACCTGTGGCGCCCCCCCCCCCTCCATTTCTCTTCTGGGTGGCTTAGGAAGTTTTTGACAGCATGCTCGGGGCGGTCGTTATGACAGCTCCGGAATGCCTGAACGCTTGCGATGGCTGCAGGGGGCTCGTCGGATCTCTCCGTGTGAAAAGGAGAGGTCTTTTGGCTTTGGGAACATTGGAATCTGTGATCTCGGAGCTCGGATAGCGTGTTCATTTGCTCGTTTAATCCTGCTGGGGTGCCGAATCAGCAGTGTTGCTCTTCTAGACGTGGAGGGGTTGTTGGGAGGTGCGGCGTTGATATACATCTCGCGTGTTGACATCTGCACAACTGTCTCTTGTCGTTTTCTTTGCTTATTGCGCTCTGTTCTGCGTGGTCCAGCGCGAAGCTGTTTTTTGGCTTGCATGTGACTTCTACGTTTGTTAACTGATTGTATTACTTGCAACGTTCAAATTCTACCGCATTCATGTCATCGTGCGGATGGCGCAGTGGGAGGTTCGTACACCCTCTGTGGCACTGCCGCAGAGGGTGTACGAATCTTTGCAGTTTAAAATAGGCTGCTAGTAATACTGGCAGTTGGATTCGCACCACGCTTTTATCGTTTGAAGTATTCGAGTATTCGGGGATTACGGGATTTTTTCCTGCTGCCCTGAACTCGCGGCACACCAATGGGTCGTTTCTGCACGCCGCTCACTCTTTCCGGCACGGACGGTCTCGGTCTTGTTGCATGAAGGAACTCGCGATTTTCTCGTGCGCTGACGGCGAGGCTCAGGCAGCACGTCATCGCGTAGCGCCATCACCCGGTCGACGAGAGTGGTGTTACGTTTGGAGACGACAACATGCCAAGAATAATCAAGCCACTGAGAAGCATCAATTGACAGAGGCTTCGAAGGGCCCGTCGACGTGGTTGCAGCGCCACGAGTGCAGGTGGTGGCGTCTACAAGGGACCTCCCCCCCCCCCCCCCCCCCCCCCCCTGCTGTTTACAGGGTGAAACGGCTCTCCGCTGCCTGAGAACGGCTTTGGTGAACCTGTCGTTTGTTCTCAACGCCGGACCCACCCGGAACATCTTTCTCCCGGAGGGGACGGCGGGGGAGCCGGCGAGCGGCGGGTCTGCAAATGAGCCGTGGCAAATGCGGCCGTGTTTGACTAAGCCAACGACGCCGGAATCCTCGTGCTTCGAAAACAACCTCGTCTTAGACCTTATACGTGGAACCTTCTGCAAACTGCAGTGGCAACCTTTAGTTCCCACGCTACCGCTGTGAAGTGCAGGTGGCTGACCTTCGACGCTGCCATGGGACCCCCTTCGTGCTATTCATCAGTGCTGCCTGGAGAGCGCGGACCATAACTTGCCAGAAGTGGCAAGAGTGTGTTGTTGGGGGCGTCCTGGAAGACGGACCCTAAAGACTGGACACGTGATCGACGTCACAGTGATTGGACGCATTTTTAATGAACTAAATTCCCCAACTAGGGACCTGGGGACAGGGGACCCTATTTAAGCAGCGATCTGGCGTGTGATCGCCAGCTCCCGATTCACTCTTTCGAACTATGTAAAAATGTAAATAAACCCTTTCAGTCTCTTCTTCACCTCGAAGACCCTCTCCTCTCTTCGTCACCCCACTGCTGAGGGGTTGGAGCCCCACTCCCAACAATTGGTGGCAGCGGTGGGATCGAAGCGCAATCCCCCAACACCGGTTTCCTGCTACGGGATGGAGCCCCACACCTAACAGGGGCTTTGAATGCATCGCAAGGAAGGAATCTAACACTCGTATCGGAATTAACACTCGTATCGTTTTGAATCACTGCGTTAAGAGACGCGGCGCGCTCGGAAGCCGGGCTTGCGGAGAGTAGCGGAGCGGCCCAAGCTGCGGCACGAATGAGCTCCTGCAGCTGTAGTTCGTGGTGGCCTCGCGGTGACCTTGCACAATTTTCGTGAAATAGAATTTAGATACTGCCTTATGCACTAGTAAAAATGGGGAATAAGAACAAGAGGGTGATGGAAACAAAATCCTCGTAGCCAGCGCGTGCAGCTGCATCTCGTACGGCTCCGCCGCGCGCGCTGTCTCGCGGCGTATAGTTTCGTTTTCGCGCTCGCCTACTGCGGCGATGGAATTGCATCCAAAGCCTAAAAAAAAAAAAGAAATTCCCTCCGCGCAGCAGCGCGCGGAGCGTAATTTGTGAAATCTCTTTGAAAGTTCCTGCAACTGACGCTGGCTGACAGTTTTGTAAAAGCATGCTTCGAAAAAAAAAAGGATGCTTTCTCTACTCATGTGAAGCAGTTAAAGCAGCATGAAGTCTTATCTCTTCAACTTCAGCTGCTAGAGCTAAGGGTCCATATTAGTCAAGCGCTGCTGCTGTGCAGGGAAGAAAAAGGTCTCGCTGCGATAGGACCAATACTCTAGCGGATTTTTTTTTTTTTTACCACGCTACACATTTTCGACCGCGGCACGTTTGTGGTAGCATACTCTGCAGGCTCGTGTCTCCAAGCGGTAAAGAATAGAAAGAGTAGACCCTCGGTAGACCAGCTCGAATTACGTCCTGAGCTACGTACACCTTCGTCCATTTCCCAGCCGTCGTATAGCCTTTCGCCAGCAGTGCACCTCTGCATGCTTTTCTGATAGCATCCTCGAATGTCATTGCGCCAGTTGCACTTTCTTGCAGTTGCATTCTCAAAGCCAGGACCGTAAAAAAAGAATAAAAACTACAGAAAGTAATATTTGCACACATTAGTTTCACAGGATATAACTATTTTTACATTTTGTGTTTCTTCATGCATCTCGCTATTATACTTATTCGTGCCAAATAAATATGGCATTGTGTTCGGCAAAACTGTAAAGACGGCATATGCAATTAGGGCATTTAGATTTTAGCATAGACATGTAATCGTTATAGGACCTGTCGTTGCCTGCTCGAAAAGGTGAAAATCAGATACAACCCCGCCATCCCCCTGCGCCCTCATTTTTGTTTTCGTGTTGCGAGCATTGAAATTTTGCTACAAATCGCAGTTTTTTCTGCCATAGAACCTGGCAGATCTGCTTCAAAATGGCATTTTTTCCTGCTACAAAACGTGAAATTCCTGCTACAAATTGAATTTCTGTCTGCTACAAAAGCTGCTACAAGAAGCCTGTTGTCAGTTCCAGCACTGGAACAAAGTGATTATGATTAGAACAGCGTGTGGCTGTGTACGCTACAAAATTCCTGTCTTGTCGTTTCGAAAAGTGGCAGGTTAACTTGTATTGCGCTTAAAAGGTTGGGGGGGGGGGGGGGGGACGCAGCTGCGAAGCCTGCGGAAGCGATTGCAGAGCCTTTTCACACTCTATTTTTGATAATTTTAGCATTTTTCTTCTAGGAAAGAAACAGGCGCCGGAGCAAACATTGCCTCTTGCAGCAAGAACTTCTCCACCGTCTCCTTTACAGGCTTCTATGTAAACTTCTACCGCAGGCGTCTACTACTCAGGCTTCTACTGCAAGCTGCTACGTAAAATGAAAAGGAAAGAAGCGCACTCCGCTCAGATGTCCCTGATAATTATGCCTTGGTCGCCTCCTGACAGAACACGTCCATTTCGGCGGGCTTATCCTTTAAGTTGTGGTCTCTACAGACCGCGGCTGCGACCGAGCCGTGTCGTCGCGCCGACCCCCCCCCCCCCCCCCCCCCCCCCCCCCCCCCCGGCCGACGTGGTACGCACGGGGGAGCAACCAGGCGACCGACTCCGCTGCGCCCGAGCTCATTATGCCGCGTCGGCGGCCCGCTATGGGCCGAGCCTGCGCCTGACAGATGGCGCCCTAACAAGATGGACCCCGTCAGAATTGGATCTGGCTGCTGCCAACGCCTCTCCGTCCCGCGCTCCTTTCTTTCTTTCCGGGCGCCGCCACCGCCGCTCACCGTGTTTGATCAGTGAATCACCGGGCATGCGGCTCGCTCCCTGGCCCGAGGTTTGCGCTGGTTTGCGCATTACGCGTTTCAGGGACGCGTAAATCCCGTCGGCTCCGATTCACGCCCTCGTGAAGCCCCTTTGTACACGGCGCGCCGACCGACCGCGGCCGCCTGCAGCTGAGTGGTCGGAGAGCCCTGGTCAAGGAGGACACCGGTGCGCGCGGTAGCCAGTGTTTGATTGTGCAAATTTTCTTCCTCCTATTCGAGCGCCTGTCTCGTGTTCGCTTCTTTGTCTTTCTATTTGATGGTTCTCCTCTCTCCGTCGGCCTGCGCCTCGCTTTATTGAGGTTTAGTTCCACCAGTCTACCGTGCTCACTAGCGGAATTTGCATGATTATTTTTGTTTTGTTTTTGCTCGGGGAGGGGGGGTGTAAAATTTATCTGCCTATCACGCCGGTGCATCTGTGTTATGCATCGACGCATTGGAAGCGAGAAGCACGGAGCCCAGGGAAACGCACGCTGTCAAACAGGAATGAAAATAACGAAGGGGAACATGGCCGCTTCTCGGACATACTTCCGCATTGTTATTACGAAACGAGACTTCAGACCAACAGCTTCGCCGGTGGAAAGACCACTGGTGCGCACCCTGTAAGAGTTTTTTTTTCTTCAGAAATGCAGCTGCCGTCGCCCCATTTCCATATGCGTCAGTAAGTGTGGTGGTCGGCGTCTCCAATACGCGGTTTTGAGGCGCTAATGGCCGAAATCCGTAAACTGCGCCTCTTGGAGCGTCCGACATAATTCGGGGACCGGCTGGGTGCGTGTTGCGAATGCGCAGTGACGCGCACCTGCCACTGCTGCGCATGCGCAGCTGGCGCCCGGGTGGCCCGGAATACGTCCACGCTAGCGCCTGCTCTAAGCCAAAGCTGCGTGATTTTCCGCCCCGCTGCCCGCCATACGTTGCAGATCTTGCCGTCGCAGAAAGCCTGTCGACGGCACAGAAACATTCCCCGCCGTGTACCTGCGCAATTTGCTTGGCGTTAAGTGAAACTTTCTCAGATTAGCACAGTGGGGTGCCTTAAGAGCCATGGGAAAAATAAAGGAACGATAATGCAGTAGTTAGTAGTGCGAGGATATATAATACAGCGGCCGCACAGTGTAGCTGCCGTGGAAACAGGTGGAGCAGGCAGTCGAGCTTAAAGGTACCCAGAAAGGGGGTCTCAATAAAGGTGCGATATGTCTGGGATGTTAAAAGACGGCGGTTCATAATTATCGCCCAGCAAGAATTATTGCAATGCGTTTTGTGGAAGCTGAGTTATATGCAGACAAAATTTGAACTTCTGCGTCTTCGCGCCTTTCCCTCTCCTCTCGTACGCCAAAACGGCGGCGCTCCTCCGCCGGCCCCACTCGCTCGGCCCCTTCCCCACCTCCGCCGCCTGCGGCGCGCGCGGAGTGGCCGCGGCCGCGGTAGCGCGTGACGTCTGAAAGAATTTGGCGCTGTTAACCAATGATAACCCTCGGCTGCTGACGTCATTTGCAAGACGTGACGTCGTATGCCAGGTTTTCGTGCGAAAGTCCGGCACCGCGCGTCGCGCGAGGTGCGAAAGTGGGAATTTTTAAAAATTTATTGTAAATTTCCCGCTCGCTTCTGAGGTCTCGTACGCGGCATGGACGCTCGGTGGCCTGTACTCTACATAGTGCAAGCATTTTAAAGCCAAGCTCAAACACCCCTTTCTGTGACCCTTTAAGGCTGGAGGCCAAGTGGGAGAGGGCAGTGTTCTTTTAAGTGTAGTAGAGTGCGGAAGAGATGACATCGATGTAGTGACCGGCGTGTGTGTAGTATTTTTGTGGGAGCGAGCGCGGGACAACCACACTCGGGTGAATTAAGCCTTTGGCAGATGGGCAGTATAGAAAACTTCGTTGACCACAGGTCCCTCGCGGCGCCTTGCCGCTCCTGCTTTGTGGCCACGGCCCCGGACACTGCACATTTGTGCAGTTTGTGGCCCCAGACTGTGACAGCGTTAAGTTTGGAGCAACATTCACGTTTAGGCTGTGGCATTGCCAAGAATGCCGTCGAGAGATGAGGTGTACAAGTTGCAGCTGCATCTGGTTTCGCCGTTCAACTAAATGGCGCTAAGGACATTGACGGGCCATTGAGAAAAGAGCAGGTATGATTGTTGTTGGCTGCTTTGGCGTCACTAATACTGACAGCTCAAAATGCGTTAGACTGCCATGCTACAAATGCTTTCGCGAAATTTCTTAGCAATGTACCGCTCAGCTCTAGCAAGTTTAAGGCGTTGAGCAATCACGCTTGCACTCTCTTCAGTTTTTACGCGAGAGGAAAATACGGAAAGGCTTTACGTTCCGGGAAAAACGGCACTTTTTCTCGGATTAGTGGTGATCTGGCTGGTTCCGAATGCAAGTTCAGTATTCACCTGCACTCACGAGTCGCGACAGCCAAAAAGACACCAACTATACGAGCCGTTGCCGTCACAGATGCGCATGAACAGCGTCGCGAATCGCACCCCAGATGTCTATAAGCGCGACAACGCCGCTCAAGACGCCAGTGGGCTTCATCTTGACACGAATCCCCATCGGTGTAAATAGCTATGTCATGTCCTCTACAGAACGAAGTGCGTGGAGGCATCAGTGCAGCACAAACGAACGGAAGATGTGACGCCATCTCCGCTGTGTACTTGCTGCTCTCACTTGCTCGTTCGCCGTCCGGTGAGTACCGGGCTTGCGGGAGGTGCATCGGCGCAAGGAGGTGGGCGGACTCGCATTAGCCGAGCAGGCATGGGAGCCGTCCGGTGTGCTCGGTTGCCCGCACCTGTGGCTGTGTAGCGAGGAAGTTCGCGCCTCTGGCGTGCAAGGAGCGGGAAGACGCCGCCATGGTCTATAATCCCCTCCACCGCCCGATCAATAATAGAGGCGGCCCCTTCGCGCCTGTAATGAACAGGATCCGAAATTGATGACGATGGCGGACCGGCTAATGCGTCTTGCGCCCAAATGGATCGGCAGACAATGGAGCGGCGGCCACCTAGTGTCTATACTTGCCGCCAGGGGCGCAGCCGCCACTGCGGGCTCAGGTGATGCACCCTGCCGCCTGATTCATGGGGGCAATTCCGCGCCGCATTGAAATATGAAACGCGTGCGCGCTTCCCTTCGCCGTCGTTCCTTCTGGTTTTGTGTTCTTTCTTTCTTTTTTTTTTTGCCTTCGCTCTCAAGATCACCGCCGTGGCGATCGCCCCCGCGCGTGTCTCGCTGGCTTCCTGTTGGCGCTGGTTCGTCGGGCAGCGTGTGCGGGGCATGCCCCTGGCCGCGCGAAAGGGAGGGGAAAATGAACTTGCTTCCTCTCGTTGCTCGCGTGTTTGAGGTGAACCCGGCGCCTTGGCGAAAAGAACAAAAAAGGTGGGTGTGGTTGCTTCTTAACGTCCTCGGTTCTTATATCCTTCGCGATATATCGATAAGGAAGCGCCAGCGATCGGTGATCAAAAATTTATTCCTGCCTCGTTTACAACTGCAGCCAAACTCCACTCTACCTTCCGGCCTCCGCGCGTGCACGCGGGTAAAGCGATGTGCGGGCTCGGACATTTCATCCTTGGGATGTGCCGTAACTGGAGCTGCATCACTTTTGACAGCGCAAAAAAAAAAAAGCAAATGGAGTCGGACAAAGGGCCCACTAGACACGGACGAGCGGTGGTCCTTCTGTTTAGGGGCATGTTTTTTTTTTTTTTGCCATCCCAGAACGTCAGCTGAACGCCAACTAGCTCAGTCAGCCACTCTTCATCACTGTCACATGCATTCAAATGTTTACCTGGCTTTACGACCTCTGTGGTCCTGATCGGGGATTCAAAAATGATAAAGAGTGTGGGAGGGGGAGGGGGCATTCAGCGAGCTAAAGATTAGCCACTTAACTCCCTAAATGGCCCGTCTTTCACTGTGCAATATCGGTGCGGCTGCAGCGTTGCAAGTGGCCTGCCATCATGACAGCAGGGTCCGGAAATAATACAGGTCAATTGCGAAGCAGACCGCACACCTGAAAAAGTTCCATCGTATGCTGTGCCTGAAACTGCGCTCGATTTCCTGCTTCGCGTACTACTAGAAAGGAGTGCATTAGCAGTGCAAATCTGACAAGCCGCAGTTACGTGAATGCGTCAGAAGTCGAGTTCAGTCCCCTTTTTGAGGGAAAGAGCAAATTTTGAGAAGCAAAGGCGTGACTCGTCCTCTGCTCTCTTCCTCGACGATTTTGCGATGTCCCTCGAAAAGTCGGCCGTATTTGACTTCTGTCGCATTCATGTAAACGCGGCTACAGTGGGGAATCGACGCGAAACAGCAGTGCTTACCGAGGAACTTCCTCGGCTTCCGATCGACGGGTACGATGTTTCCGGCGTACTCCTCGGTGCTCTACTTGTCGAGGTCGTCGTGGACCGGTGCTTGCTCTTTCTTGACAAGCGCGCCTTCTGACGGGAAAGCTTTACTGGCCTAGCGGAGCCGATTTCTCCGTGGGCTGCAGTTTGACCTTCATTTGACCGGAGCTGCGCCGCCGCCGCCGCCACCGGCTTGGCGCATGCGCTCTCCGCGGCTGAGTCGCCGCCTGACTACGCGACTCGCCGCGACCCCGTAGAGCATCTGTTACGGGTCCAATTAGACTTATTTTTGGAAATGTGGCGGAGAGTTTGAGGGATGCTTCACTCCCGGCACCGGATGGCCCGGTATTGGACTACCTCCGGGATCGGCCTTGTCTTTAGCGCGTCTGTACTATCCTGTCTTCCTATCCCATCTTTGAACTCTCCTACCATCTGCACGTGGTAGCGATTGTGGCTCGTCTTGAGCCAGTGGGCAGGCCTTTCCTTTTCTTTCTTCCCGGCAACAACAGACATACGCGCCTGGGATCAGTGCGAGCTTGTCCATGCACGAGAGCGAGGCTGGGCCATCTTCTCTGAGCGTTGCGCGGGAGCAGGGGGCTTTGAGCCTTCGTCGGAAAGCGGCGCCTGACCACCCCGTCGATGTCGCCCGGAGAGCTGCCTCACTGGAGAGGGTTCCAAATGCCAAGCGCGCTCAGCTAGCATCAGAGACTGAGGAAGAGCGAGTACAGGCGCCGTGGGGTCTGAGAACGCCTAGGAGCCTGCGCGCAGTACTGTCGGAACCAGGCAGAGTGCTGTCTGCGGCGCGACTCGCCGCGCCAAACCTTTAGTAGTCCCAGTGGGGGACTACTATAGATTTGGTGTTCTAAAGGGAGACCCTGATGTCTCGATACTGCGCAACAGAAGTGGATGCAGCAGCCAACTACTTCACCGAGCATCGGGCAGTCAGTCTTCGCAGCAATAAAGGAGCAAAAAGCAAAAGTAAAGATTGATACCATAACTCAACTACTGTGTCTAACTCTCCGTCAGCAATACTCTCGCGACTGTGGTTGACCAAGTTTCACCACAGCATAATTAAAGCTTTCGCTTGTATATCCAGGCTTAGCCACAGTTAAGCCACAGCCATTTTTGTTCGTGCGCTGACATTCTAGAGACAGCAGTAACTCGGGCAGAAGAAGTGTGGCAGCGGGGAAGATGCAGAAAAAGCAAGCAAATGATTCCTCACTTTTATTTTGACCTCGTTATTCGCATGTCAGGGAGCGGAGCGAAGTTTTGATCTGCCGAAGGCGCGCTGTATTGAGACTTCCGTTGGCTTTTTACTTGCGCATAAGGAAGTGCTGCAGCAGAATAAGGGCAGGAACAAAGTGGGACCGAACCGCCCCCATAGAAAGAGTTCCCGCAGAAGAGATTCTTTTTTCTCCGGCGGATCGTTGGGCTCCGCTCCAGATGTCGCCGCCGTATTCGGGCCGCTGGCGCGGCGTAGAGGCGCGCACACAAAGGGCCCCTCCATGCGGACGCGGCCCGGCCGGCAACAAAGGCCGATCGAGCGCCGTGCGCGCCCAAGCAGGCGGCCGGGCTGTGTGTACAGCGGCGGCAGGAGCCAGAGATCGTTAGCCGATTTCAGCGCCCTTCAGCCGGTGCTGGGCGAACTGCCGGCGACCCGGTATAACGAAGATCTCCCGCGGCGGGCCCCAGTCGGCGCCAAGTTTCAACAAAGCTACTGTATGCCTCGGCGGCGTCTTGAATCATCGCGGGCGGCCGCCTCGGCGTGGAGGGAGAGAGGAGGGCACGTCTTCCGCCTGGCCGGCGGCGGCAGATGCGCCCGACGCCCCCGCTCGAGCGCTGGGCTCATTTTAATACGGACGCAATTAAAGTTCCAGGGGCGCGCGTACTCTCGCCCCTCCCGCCCTTCTTCGTCACTGAGCGACGAAGGGGATCCCTCCACAGGTGGCCCCGCGCGCCTTTGCGAAGCGCCAGCTGCGGAGGACGCAGCAAGGGAGCGTCCACCGCAGCGGCTGCTTTCATCGACGGTTAGAACAGTTTGAAGCGCGAAAGCGATGTCGCAGTTCTAGCGTCGTCCCGTGTTGGTGTTTTATCTTCACGAATGTAGGGCTGCGTATGCTTGGTCTTTCCGGTGAGCTTGGTTACGTATTTTCGCCCTAACCGTATACGTCGCCCCCTTTAAGTTTATATCTAGTCCTTGCAAACTGCGCTGTGTGCTGCCAGATGTTTTAGTTTCCGTTACTGCTTGTTTCCACGTGGCAAAGGAAACTGGAGGCACACACTACAAGGCGCAGGCGTTCGTTACCGTTTCTCTGTCGGCAGTGCTGGACTGAGCACGAACCTTCGCCCAAGTTATGCCGCTCATCTAAATGCGGCACTGCTCGGCATCTTTTTTTTTTATCCCCTTCTTTTGGGGCTGCTGCTGCGGCAGGAAAGGCGTTAGGCGCGTGCAAATGAGCCGTCGGCGACGTTGCAAGCGCCGGCTGCGCCGCCGAGGAGAGCGCGTCGACAGGCGTGCCCAATTTGGGGCAGACGTTGTCGCCGCGTTTCATTGACTGCCCATTGAGGGCCCGTTAATTACGCCGGCGAGCGGCGCGTGCCTTCGGAGGCGCGCTCCTGTTTTTGCTGACGCGCGAAGGAGGAGGCGGGTCGATCGGCGGTTCCTCCGTGGGCGCCTTTAATTATGGTAAACGGCGCGCGGCGCCACTCGCCACGTCGCCGCCAGCAACGGCGCGCCAATGGAGGCGTCATACTGACAGCCCTCAGCTCGGGAGCTTCGAGCGCCGTGTGTCGCACACCTTTCCTGGGAGCCGGAAAAAAGCAGGGGGTGTGGGGGGGGGGGGGGGGGGACGCCGACGTTGTTGGGTCAATAATTGCTGCAGCGCTGCATTGCGAAACAGCCTGCGCGGTAGTCTCTTGGCCCTGCCTCCGTCTCCTCCTTTTCATTACTTATGTACTCTCCCTCTCTCTCTCCTTCTCGTCGGTGCCTACAAGATCAACAATTGCAACTTTTGGGTGCACGTGGTGAATGTACCTGACTAGCATGCTGACTAGGCCTTTTTTTTTCTTTTCCCCCAAGCTTTACTTGTCTTGCTATGTACAGTCATTTTTGTTTTGGTCCCGTTCATTAAGTTCGTAATCAGGCTGTCGTTGGGCGTCAGTAGCGCCTTTTGCTTGCTTTCGATTTACAGCGTACCCCAATCCGGTAAATGAAAGGAAAAAAAAAAGTTTTGAAAAGGTGGCATTTCGCAATAGGTGAGAACTCGGGGCACGGGCTAACAATTTGCGAATAAAAGTTTTCGGTTAACCCGGAGAACCGTTCGCGTCTTCTGCACTGTAGTGTTGCAGGCGAATCGAATCGAGTCGGTTTGTATCGAACTTGAAAAAGACGGCCGTACTGTTTGGTGTGGCTAGTAATGCGGCGTTGTTTCTGGAGTCCATCGGTCACATATTTCTGCCAGACACACGATATAGGACCTAAACGGAAACTATAAACACAGAAACATATCATAGATAAAGATAAGTAGTTATAGAGTTTGAAAATAAAATAAAGAATAATGGAAAAGAGCGAAGAATATTGTTAATTGGGGTTTAACGTACGTATACCAAAGCGACTCAGGCTATATGAGGGACGCTGTAGTGAAGGGCTCCGGAAATTTTGACCATCTGGGGTTCTTTAACGTCCACTGACGTCGCACAGTACACGGGCCTCCAGAACTTCGCCTTCATCGAAAATCGGCCGCCGCGGCCGGGATCGAACCCGCGTCTTTCGGGCCAGCAGCCGTGCGCCATAACCGCTCAGCCACCGCGGCGGCAAGATGAAAATGTTGAGAAATAAGAACTGTCAAGGGCATCTTTTGGAACCTTTACAACTAAAGGAGAGGTAAACGAGAGAAAAAAATCTCTTAACACTACACAGTGAAGACATTTTGCTAGCGTCCACTACACTTGATGTTTATCGGAAGTTTGAAACTACTTTCTCGAAGTTCTTTATAGCGCTACAAAAAACAAGGACACAGGAAGAAGTACACAGGACGGACTTCGAGAAACTATGTCTCACCAACTAGCCCCACAACGTGTTTTCCTAATTGAAACTACTTCTAGTGCAGGTGCCGAAAGGCCACTGGGGTTGTCGGTCTTGATGGCGTTATTTATTTATTTATTTATTTATTACATTACATTACATTACATTACAATCTCAATTACATCGCTATTCGATTGCTTTTTTGGCAATTCCTCATATGCAGGAGGAAGCTACTTTCTCTTCAATGCTGCTAGAATTCATTAGAAAGACAAAGTCTGCTCCGCTGCTTTACGTCGTTTTTGTCGTTTCACCGAGGAGCGTTTGTTTTATTTATTTATTTTATTTAAGCATACTGTAAGCCTAGTTAGGCTCTTACAGGAGTGGGCAAAATAATGGAACAATTATACAAACAATAGCATATCCAGTATAACATACACGAGATACAAAACATGCGCCTGCAGTAGAAAAGACCATAGCAAGTAGGCTGAGACCATCAACGGTCAAAGGACATGCGCATTGCTATACACGTTCATTTCAATGCATTTAAAACACTGGAAAGGAGAACGACGAAACCACGAAGCGATACAATCAGGTCAACACGATGCTCTTTTGCTCTTTTTATTGTAAATTCTGTTTTTCAAAAAACGACTCTACGTTTTTCAAAAAGATATCAAGAGAGACGTCGTCCATGAATTCGTGAGGCAGATTATTCCATTCTTCAATGGCTAACGGAAAAAAATGAGAATTTATATGTGTTACATCGCGTTGGGATGGGTCTGATGCACTTTTCATGGTTTAATCGCTTCGAACGATGACAAGGTGCCTTGATGTACTGATTTTTATCAAGTCTTATGCGATCATTGTAAAGAATAAAAAGAAACTTCATCGAAGCAACGCGTCGCCGACAAGCAAGGGTAGGGATACGCGCTTTAGCTCGCTGGGAAGATGCGCTGTCATGACGTGAGTAGCAGGAATAAATAAACCGGAGGGCCTTATTTTGAATTTTTTTGAGTTGATCGCTGAGGTAAGACTGATGGGGGCTCCAAATGATGGTGCCGTATTCAAGGATGGGCCTTATGAGGGTATTATAGGCTGTTAGCTTTACATGAGGAGGAGCTGCTGACAGTTTTCTACGGAGGAACCCGAGCTCTTTGAATGCTTTTGCACACGTGTTGGATACATGCGTGTTCCAGCTTAGCTTATGGGTAAATGTAACGCCTAAATATTTCACCGTATCCACCCTCATTATGTTAGATCCTGATAAATTGTAAGAATATACAAGAGGCACTTTTTTACGGGTAAATGAGATGCAAGACGTTTTGTTGATATTAATTTCCATTCCCCATGTTTCGCACCACCTGGCAATGTTATTTACAGAAGAATTTAATTTTAACTGGTCGTCCGGTCTACGTACCGTAGTGTACAGAACGCAGTCGTCAGCGAAAAGCCTTATTGTTATTCCAGGTTCAGCGCAGGCATGGATATCGTTGATATATATTAGGAAAAGGATCGGTCCCAAGACGGATCCCTGTGGGACCCCGGAGAAAACGTTCAGTCGTTCGGATTGTCCATTATTAATTTCAACATATTGCGTGCGACCTGTGAGGTAAGATTTTATCCAGGTTATTTCTTTTGAGTTAATGCCAATAGTACGGAGCTTGCCGATTAATTTAGAATGTAGAACACGATCAAATTCCTTCCTAAAGTCGATCAGAATGGCATCTGCTTGAAGCTGGGAATCGATCACTTGTGCAAAATCATTTGTTATTTCTAATAGCTGAGTGATTGTTGACAGTCCTTTTCTGAAGCCGTGTTGTTTGCTGTAAATTAAGTTATTTTCTTCCAAAAACGTTATGGATTTGTTGATTATATGCTCTAATTGCTTGCAGCTGCAGCTAGTTAATGAAATTGGTCTATACATATCTACGGATAGTCTGCTGCCGCTTTTGTGTATTGGAATAACCTTTGCACATAGCCAGTCGGACGGAAGGGCGCCCGTTTCTAGGGAAAGTGTGAAAATTTTGTGCAAAAACGGGGCCAGTTGTTCCGCGTATCGCTTCAGAAATATATTTGATATGTTGTCTGGACCAGGACACTTTTTGACATCAATCTGCAAAAGCAAGTTCACTATACCTGTCTCGGTAATCACGATATCCGGCATCAGTGATTGTGGCTCACTTATGATAGCGCTTGTAGCAAACTCACGAGTAAATACAGACTGGAAATGTTGATTGAAAGAAGTTGCGATAATATGGGGGTCTGTAACCACTCTACCGTCTATTTCCATTTGTGTTACACGGGGCTCAGGGCTCGATAAATACCGCCAGAACTTTCCTGGATCTCGAGTAATAAAATTAGATAAAGTTGTTGAGAAGAACATTTCCCGCGCGTTCTTAATTTCCAGTCTTAGTTTGCTCGCAAGTTCACTTATCTGAAAACTATTTCCTTTTCTTCTGCGCATACGCTGTAGTCTTCGTTTCAGATGAATGATGTTACGTGTAATCCACGGGGTTTTCCTTTTTGTTCGTTTTATCCTTGTAGGTACAAATTTTGCCTCACACTGTGTTATCGCTGCTTTTACTTGTAGCCATAGATTATTTACACAGCGGGAATATGCACAAGAAAAACTGTCAAGGATTGATTCTAGATGATCTATAATGCCTACATCATCTGCCCTGCTGTAGTCTTTAATAGTGACGAAAGAGTTACTGTGATTACGATCAGCGTGGTGGCGCAGGTGAGGAAAAGTGAGAAAGAGCAATTTATGGTCCGAAATCTCGTTTTCCACACTAATTTCAGGACAGAAAAAACTAGACACAAAGGCTAGATCTAGTACAGAAATTGCGGTTCCTTGGACACGCGCTGGCTCATTTACCACTTGAGATAGCGAAAAACTGAACATTATATCCAAAAGCTTTTCGCAGTTATTTATTTCGTTTTTTCCGATTGCTAAGTTCGTCCAGTTGATACCTGGCAAATTGAAATTGCCTGTGACGATGAATTTTGCGCGAGCGTTGAATTTGCTATGAAGGAAGTCGTGCATTTGAAGAAGGTAATCAATTGGTGCATTCGGTCGTCTGTATATACCGCCCACTAGTACCAATTTTCCCTTAATTTTGACAGTGCACCAGACACTTTCATGGTTTGGTATGCCACATTCTTTCTGGAAAACGAGGTTCTCTTTTATTGCAATGGCTACGCCGCCTCCTCGCCCATCGTGGTCTGAGCGGATCAAGGGGTAGGAGCTGGGAACTATTTCTGAGTCGTGTATATCAGAATGTAGCCATGTTTCTGTTATTACAACTACATCCGGCGAGTACAGCAACAACAGTTCTTCAAATTTATCGGTTTTGTTAACGATACTTCTGGCATTGAAACATAGTAGTGTAAATGGTGCTGAAGCCTGTGGTCAGTCGCTGCTACCTGCGGCACTTTTGGCTGGTGCACGCTCGGCATGCTTTAGCAGCACTCGCTTGTTTTCGCTTTTGTCCCACATGTACAGGTCGTCGTTTATCTTTAGTTTATTAAATATCAGAGCCACCTTATCACCGTTGTCTCGATTTATCTTGGATGATTGCCGTAGCCTCTTGCGTACTTCACGAACCGGTACGGAATAGTCCTCGGTGATTGACCAGTCGCTACCTTTCAGTTTGAAGCAGTTTTGAAGGATTTTTAGCTTTTCGGAGAAGTCGTATAATCTGAGTATGACAGGCCGTGCCCGATCTGCGTTACTTTTTCCTAGCCGGTGGATACGCTCGACAGATCTAACATCAATGCCTAGAGTGCCTTTGAATATGTCATTCTTGACCCGTTTTCCAAGTTCCTCAGTATTCTCGCCTTCGTGTTCTTCTATGCCAAAAATGATTATATTGTTCCTGCGACTTCTGTTTTCAAAATCATCAAGTTTGCTCTTCATTTGTTCTAACTGTTTGCCCATTGCACTCAAGGCTTCCTCGCATTTTTGTACCTTTTCATTGTACAGCTGAAGAGAGGCAAGACTAGTTTCTATTTCGGAAATCCGGCTTTGCACACTTTGCAGACCTGTTTCTAAGAGATTCTGGGAAGCCTTTATGGATGTGCCAGTAAGAAGAATTTGTTCTATTTTATCGGCATTTGTACCAGGGTTTTCCTCAACATCGCCGCTGAGTTTTAACAGCAAACAAATAACGCGCAACGATTCTGTCACGCATTGACTAACAAGGCCAGGGCTCGGCAGCACCACCAGAAAAACACAATTGCTTCTGAGAGAATCATGAGAAGGTCGTTTTTCACCAACCTGTACGAAGCAAAGCACGAAGTTTAGCATCGTGCTCCGGGAGATGCTGCCAAGCCCACTGGGAGGCGCCGAGGGACGGACCGGGATTTTATAGGGCTCAGATGATGTCACTGGGGTCGCTGTAGTGCCGAACGGACGCTCCAACGCGCACGTCACAGCGCAGTTCTCCACGTGCGGTAGTCTTGTCAGATGCAGCGCGTCTGTCGAACAATCAGGCAGGTACTGCAGCGGTATTGCTGATGTCACCCTGCAGGCATAACCGTCGATGGGTGAAGGATTGCCGCCGGTGTTTCCGAGCAGTCCCAGCAAAACCTGTACGAAGCAAAGCACGAAGTTTAGCATCGTGCTCCGGGCGATGCTGCCAAGCCAACGGTTTCTAATTTTGTCATCGAAACCGTCAAAGGAGTAAACTGGAAACGTCGCGAATCGTTATAACTTGATCCGACTGCAGTGTACTTGGCATTTCCATGCGACTCGTGCACTTGATGGAGACAGCAACGGAGACGCGAGGGGTGCGCGAGAAACTCACCGAGCGATCAGTAATATGCTCAGTTTTATTTCTTCTTCAAAAGCAGCGTCCTTGTGTCCTTCTTCGATGTCGTAATTGTACTGTGTGTGTGTGTGTGTCGTTCTGCGACGTGGTCGTTGAAGTTCGGCGCTAAAACCACCCGCCCAGCTCTGTGTTCGATGCTGTGGGGTTGCCTGTCCCCGTATGTGCGGAATTCCGTTCGCTCACCGCAGAACAGTAACTGCGCATAATTGCATAATTGCTACGTCCCGAGCATAATTGCATTCCTAAGAGTCGTAGTGAGGAGGAATCTGTTCCACGCCAACACCGTTAGAAGCGTGCTCACAAGTGCATCTCCCTCGCGCTTCCGTATTCTGCTTACAGCGTTGTTACTCGTAAGCGCCTGTCCTCCTCTAAGGATGTATAATAGTCTCTGTGAGCGCTTCTGTGTTGCGCGTAAATGGTTTCAAAATTAATGTCGACCTGCCTGGGCAATGAACTCGCTTTAATAACTTAATCATATAGCGGCGGAATTTGTTCTAGACGCAGTTGTTGTTATCGTCTTTTTACATGGCAAGCATTCCGTCAGTCTAAGAGAGAAAAAAAATGGAGGGAACTCTTAAGCTCCGCCTTAGGGGTATAGCATGATAGCTAATGGGTTAGTTTAGAATAGTGCCCATATATGCACTATTGGTCATCATTCTGTACCTAACATTCAAAGATCCCTGGGAGTCATCATACCATTGCTGGCGCTGTGGTGCAGCGGTTAAGTCACAAGAATAGGAACTTGGGCGAGTCGGTAACGGTTATTCATGGTGTGGGAGTGTAGCGCAAAAGGGGGCAAGGGACAGAGAAAGACGCACACCTGCGTTGTGCGCGTCTTTCTCTGTCCCTTGCCCCGTTTTGCGCTACACTCGCACACCATAGCGGTTAAGCAATGCGCCACTGCCCTGGAATGGCAGCTGCTGTCATCGGTGCGACTTGGGCGACCCAGGTTGCTCTCCCCGAGCAACCTCTCGCAACCAGTCATTAATTTAACTGCCACCTGCCGCGGCAGGCAGTTTACTCTCAATGTGGTGGGCAGGTTGTGATGGCGCCACGTGGTCACGTGGCATAGATGGCCCACATGCCTGATAGGTTGCTTCTCTGAGGATTTTTCGTGGATTTTTTTTTGCTGCACGGTCAACGACGCTGACGACGCCGGATTTTCTGCGAGATGAGCTCCTTAACGCTGGAAGTTGAAAGTTTATTAATGCATTCAAACAATGTTACAAACGTATAAAGCGAGTGGTCCCATGGTACAAGACCGCGGGCGAGACCTCCCATGACAAGAAATTTCAATAAGCAACAAAATAAGAAATACACAACACATTAATTAGCGACGCAGAAAATAAATGCATAGCGAAATATGAGTTACCGAAATATTTAAGTACAAACAATATAATGCAGGAGAATGCACAATAAAACACTCACAGATGCCGCGATACATAGGATCAATAACAAAAAAGAAGGAAAAAAATCACATATTAAGAAGGAAAAGCTTTAATTTGACCTTGAACAAAGAAAGCGTATTAGTTTGATGTCTAACTTCAAAGAATTCCAAAATGATATGGATGAAAAACTAAGGCATTGTTTCCCGTAGTTAGTTCTGACCTACTGTCGCGTTAAATCTAACTTCTGCTACCTGATTTGTTGTAGACTAGTTTTCATCTAGCAGCGCGTTTAGCTGCTAAAGAATTTACCCCTGAGTGTGAAAAGCTTCTGACATCAGCATCACGAGCCGCTACATTGGCGCTCCCGTTGGTTGCGAGCGTCTCTGGCGCCTCTCTCTAATAATAATAATTGTTTTTTTTTTGGGAAAGGAAATGGCGCAGTATCTGTCTCATATATCGTTTGACACGTGAACCGCGCCGTAAGGGAAGGGTAAAAGAGGGAGCGAAAGAAGAAAGGAAGAGAGAGGTGGCGTAGTGGAAGGCTCCGGAATAATTTCGACCACCTGGGGATCTTTAACGTGCACTGACATCGCACAGGACACGGGCGCCTTAGCGTTTTGCCTCCGTAAAAACGCAGCCGCCGCGGTCGGGTTCGAACCCGGGAACTCCGGATCAGTAGTCGAGCGCCCTAACCACTGAGCCACCGCGGCGGGGCAACTTCGCTTTGCCGGTATACCGTGCGCCTTCGGTATAGGCCCGGCGCTCGAATGCGGGTCACCTGCCAGCTACGCCTCTGGATTTTGCATCTGATATACCATTTCGTCGCATCTATATAGCGCTGCGCCGTGCACGAGCCGGTCGGCCGTATAAGAGTGGATGCCCATCCTCCGCGCGGTTGCACCTTTTCCCCTTCATCCCCATCCTCCGTCCGCGCTGGCGAGTCCTCGCTAGAGAGAGGCCCCTTTTCGTTCCTCGAGCTCTGTTTACCAATTTGTTTTGAATAAGTGCGTTGGCGTGCGTTTGAAATTGAAATGAAGGGTTTCGAGCGTGAATCAATTTTCGCGGTGGCACGGACGTTGATGTTTCGGTTCGAGGAGGATTTACGACTCTGAAATGTAAATTCCGCGCTGCCCCCCCCCCCCCCGTCTTTTTTTTCTTCTTCTTCCTCTACTTTTCCGCCTATTTTGACGTCGCGCGCAGCTCGATCCACGCGCTCGTTTGTCTTTCGGCGCTGCGCCTGCAACGCTGCCCGCCCGGGCGTACGGAAAGAAAGGAGCGTTTCCAGACGAGCCAGGGAGACGACGGTCGGGAAAAATAAGAAGCGCAGGCTTACCAGAACGGCGTTTAGAAAGAGCGCGCTTTAATTTCCATACATCGTGCCTCTGCAGTCTGCGTGCAGCGCGCGCTGGAAACAAAAATTTCGCTTGCCCCGTACACTGGCGCTACAGGAGGAGGAAAGCCGCGATTTTTCCGCGTTCAACGACGATAGCAGCTCCTCTTTGCTCGCGTTGCGAAAACCGCCGGAGCAGGAATCTCTGCCGGGCCGCCGCCGCTCTGTCTCGTTCTCTTCTTTTCGTAATCGTTTTTCTTGCTTGGCTTCCTTCCTCGTCCGCCGGCACTGCTGCCTGACGCTGGTCCTGAGCTTTCTGTTGTTATCGTTTTGAAGCAGCGAGTGGATGATGAATTAAGGCGAAAACTGCACGTCGGATATGTATTCGCACGCCTTCGACTCGTGTGGCTCCTCGCGCGATACACATGCGACAGCGTCTTTCTTTCCTTCTTTCTTTTGTTTCTTTCTTTCTTCCTCTTCCCTTCTTGCTTTCTTTCTTTCCTCCTTTCTTTCTTTCTTTTTTCGTTGCTTTCTCTCTTTCTTTCTTTCCTTCTTCCTTCCTTTCTCTCCTTCTTCCTTTCTTTCTTTATTCCTTCCCTTCTTTCTTTCTTCCTTTCTTTCCTTCTCTCCTTCTTTCTTTCTTTCTTTTGTTTCTTTCTTTCTTCCCCTTCCCTTCTTTCTTTCTTTCCTCCTTTCTTCCTTTCTTTTTTTTCCTTTCTCTCTTTCTTTCCTTCTTCCTTCCTTTCTCTCCTTCTTCCTTTCTTTCTTTCTTTATTCCTTCCCTTCTTTCTTCCTTCCTTTCTTTCCTTCTCTCCTTCTTTCTCTCTTTCTTTCGTTTCTTTCTTTCTTCCTCTTCCCTTCTTGCTTTCTTTCTTTCCTCCTTTCTTTCTTTTTTTGTTCCTTTCTCTCTTTCTTTCCTTCTTCCTTCCTTTCTCTCCTTCTTCCTTTCTTTCTTTATTCCTTCCCTTCTTTCTTTCTTTCTTTCTTTCTTTCCTTCTCTCCTTCTTTCTTTCTTTCTTTCTTTCTTTTGTTTCTTTCTTTCTTCCTCTTCCCTTGCTTTCTTTCTTTCCTCCTTTCTTTCTTTCTTTTTTTTGTTCCTTTCTCTCTTTCTTTCCTTCTTCCTTCCTTTCTCTCCTTCTTCCTTTCTTTCTTTCTTTATTCCTTCCCTTCTTTCTTTCTTCCTTTCTTTCCTTCTTCCGTTCTTTCTTTCTTTCCTTCTTTCTTTCTTTCCTCCTTTCTTTCTTTCCTTCATTCTTCCTTTCCTCCTTTCTTTCTTTCTTTCTTTCCTCCTTTCTTTCTTTCCTTCATTCTTCCTTTCCTTCTTTCTTTCTTTCTCTTCAGCGTGAGCAGCTGGCGAGGGGTTCACGCGGGCAACTGTTCGCCCTGATAATGCCGGTCTGCCATGGCAGCTCATCCGTTTAAAGTTGCGACAGTCGTCGTTCGGTTTTGTTTCTCAAGTATTGCGCAGTGCGCCTTTGGTGTGGATGCAGTTCTGGTAAATGTATGCCTGGAATAAGGACTCTGCGCCTCGTGGCTGTAATGGGGGATCTCGTGGTCCAGACAGTTGTCATCACCATAAGCGGTGGAGCTTAACACCGAGGCTGCCTAAATGCCGGCCTGGAGACTGGAGCAACCCGAAGAGTGGAGGAAAAGAGTAAAAGAATAAAGCTGAGTTGAGGAAGGCGCCTTCCTTAGTTTTTATACTTCAGTGCCCCCTTTCCCGTGGCTGCTGATGTGATATGTGTCCCAGTGCTTTCCGATTCGCCCATGGCCCGAACTGTGCTGAGTGGGACGAATGTTTGCGGCTCGTTGCGCGTTTGGATTAAAGACATTAACCCTTATTGTAGCCAAAGACGGAATAGATGCATCGAAGGAAATTGTTTTACCTGAAGATTGGAGCCAGGTATTTACTGTTTTTTTTTTACACAGCAGAATGCTGAAAATACAGCAAAAACCATTAGCAGCTGAACCCTGAACCGAACTTGTTTTTGCTATTTGTGCATTATTGTTAAGAAAGCAGCAAAAGAAAGGAGGGAAAATTTCCCGTACTGTTTGTCCCCTCCGACTCGAAGATGTGACAGCGAAGTTTCACATGCGTCCATCCTCCCACACTTGGGTTGATACCACACTTAGGTCAAACCACCAGTGCATGTAGTAACGTAGCAGTGAAGTCCATATGCAGGCAGCACACTAAAACGCCAACACGAGCGAAATCGAACAAGAAGGTACATTTTATTGCTTGCAGGATTTAGTCACAATGTCGTTCAAGTCACCGAAGCTCTAGTGCAACAGTGAGTGCCACATTGCAGTGGTGAGGTGCATCGCAGGGCTCTGTCTCAACAGCAGCCGACCGGACCTGACCACTGGCTGACACTAGGGTGTAATATGTAGCCAAAAGCCAATGGTGAGGACGGGTCGCCAACCACCCCATGGCCGGGTCGCTTGCCACAGACGCTTGAAAGCCGCGGGTGTATCTGAGTGACCACTGGCAGAGGACGGAATGGACGCGAAATGGACAGCGGAAAATGACCAGCTTATAGAATACGGCCACAGGACTTGTTTTCGTTAGAGCTTTGCATAGTATATTTGCCGCTGGGGCCGATAGTAGCGCTGAATACCACTTCAAGCGCTGGGTCACATGGACATGCTACAAGTACTGGATGAAGGGGAAGGCGTTCTCTGCCGAAGCTCCACTGGTAGGCCACCGCATGCTACTCCAGGAAGGAGTGAGGTCGGCCTCCGCCGGTGGTGTCACTGTGTGTGTGTGTTTTTTCTACTTTCTTGCAACCACCTCTCATAATGCGATGTATAGCGTCAAACTTGGCATCAAACGCTTCAATTTCTGTGCGTAACTTATTTTCGGCGGCGGTTCGCCTTGTTAATCCAAAACAAAGAATGCTATGTGTTCAACTTTCTTCCGCATTAAGCCGGTTGCGCTTTTTTTTTTTACCACGTCGTTTTGTCTTCTTTGCGTACGCGTTCAGTATGTCCTCAGAATATTTAGCGCCCAGCTGCAGGGTCACAGTCGCGGTTCTCTTTCGAGCGCGTCCCCCACCGACATCGCTTATACAGGGCGAGTGAAACACGCGTCTGTGTAGCTCGCTAGTTTTTCTGTATAGGCTGGGCGCCGTTGGCCCGTACGTCGCGGCCGTGCGCGTTGCGCACCGCGTTCGATTTCTTGCCGCGAGCCGGAATTGGCTGCAGAAACTGGTTCTCAATTATTCAACCGGAGGCGGAAGGCGACCGTGGTGCGCGCGTGGGGCCCCGCGCGGCGAGCGCTTCCCTTTGTCTTGTTACCCGCCGCGCTCCGTGCCTCTCGGTTCGTTAGGGGCTCTTCTGGCCCAGGAAGGAGCGCTGTCACTGGCAGGATGGATTACTGCCGCTCTCTTCCTTCCCCTCTCTCGGGGCTCCTTCCCGACGCCGGGGGGAAGAAGCGGCGAGATTTGAGCCCGCGGAAGGCGCCCGACGCGCGAGCACGCTGCCGCCGGCTGAATGTCCACGATAAGAGCGTGGCGCCACTTGCGCTCTTTTGGTTCCCGGCGCCCGAATTGAAGGCCGACACGCAGGAGTCGCCCGTGTTGTGTCAACAGTCGCGGCCGCTCCGACTGACGGCTCGTGACACGTGGCGGCGAGCTTCTCTTCTTCGCGTACACGTCGTCGGGGGAACCGCGACGCTCGAGTCTGGTCGCCGCACGAAGCAGCGCTGCCGGACCGGACGTCTCGTTCTCCCATCCCGTCGCTGGCGGCTCGCGTGCCCAGGCGCCCCGTCCATTGACGGAAGAGATCGAACCTCACTGCGGCGAAGCATAAACACGGCTTGATTTACAGTCGCCGGCCGAGCTGGCTCGCGCGCTCGTTTTCTTTGTTTTTTCCACCGGCGTTCTGCTGATGAGGCGTCAAGGATGGCGCCCAGTGTCAACACTAGCCAAGTGTTGATGCAAGCCGACGCAGTGTTGATGTAGTAAGGCTCGTCGATTCTAGTAAGACCGCCGGCATCTGCCACCGCGCGACGTCGCAGCCGATCGTGACGGGAAATGGACCTTTACCCGGCCTGTTCTTGTTGTCGCTCTGGGCGCGTTTACTTTTTGCGCGCGCGTTGAAGATTGATTTTGCCGCGTTGCCGATCCCGGGGGCTATATCGGCGTGACTCGAGAAGCTGCGCCCACCGCACCAACGGCGCTGACGTCGAGTGCACTTTGGGGGGGGGGGGGGGGGGGGGGGGGGGGCTCTCCCTCAACTGCTTTCCGATGAGCCTTATGGCGGCGGTGACCTCTTGGTGGAGTTACGTTCGAGCCTGCTATTGTTTCCACAGCGGGACCAACCACATCCTCTTGCCGTCGGGATTGCTAAACTGCGTGGAGTGTTGTTACTGTTGAAGAGTTTAATCTGGCAGGAAACATGTCAAGGTGGCACCCGGCAGACGCGTGCTGCCTGACGTAACTCAATCCCATCTAGATTTAGAAATGAACACAAAATGAACTTCGAAATGAGAAACTAGGCACTGTCTTGACCTCTCGCCTCATGAAAGCAGCACATAGATGTGCAGATCTAAGAAGCTGTCTGGCTCTTAATGTATACTCCATCGCTTCATCCCTAACTCTTGCGTTATCTTCTTGGCTTCTCCTCGCCGTGTCTCCTCTTTCATCATCTCTAGATTCTGGGTCATTATAATATATGCTACATACAGTAGTGTACACGCCGTAATTCAAGGCGGGCAGCATGTTTTAACATGTGGTCATGTTAGGCACAGCGCAGTCGCCAGACTCGGTCGTTATGGATAAACCGCGTACGTCTTCGCGAAAAGTCTCGGAAGACGCAGAGCCTCCTGCACATGATCGCGAATCCTCGCGAAGAATCTAGCCGCTTCTATTGGCCTTGCGCTAGATAAGGCGTATCAAGTACCTTACCCATGTGTCCTTTTCCTTGGCATGCGCAGCATTTTGTAAATTATGTCTACTACCGCCATGACATGGTGCTAAGTGATGACCCCTGTTCATGCCACCTTTTATGATGAATTACAGCAATAATCAATCAATCAGTCAGTTAGTCAGTCGGTTGATCGTTCGGTCAATGAGTGAATGTGTTTGGCGCCAAGGAACAGCGAAAACCTTTGTGCTGGTGCACCTTGGGAGAAAAAGGAGAAAAAATACGGCTCAAATACACACACAGATACGTAAATACAAAACATGAACAAGAGAAATACAAGATGGCAGTTGCGTCAGGCAACGAGGAGCATTAAATCGCACATCACAATATTGGGGTAAAGAAACTGCAATAAAGAGATAGTAACGATAAGCTAAAAAACATAAAAGCAACGAAGAAAATGAGTCACAACAGCAGCAGCGAACAACAAATAGAAAGTGCAATGAAGGAATGAAACTATAGGTTAAAAGAAACAACCTATCCGAGAAATATTGGTAGGTACAGAGGCTAAGCAACGAATGGAAGCAGTCAAATAAGAACCATATTCCGAGTTTCAGACTGGATAGAGTACAGTGAGTGCTGAAATAGACCGAGGTCTTGTGAGTACATATTAAACATATGTAGGTTGTAGCCTGAATGCGCAATGTCCTTACATATGGTTTTGTGGAAAATTGGAGATTTTATGGTGGTTTTCGGCGGTATTGCAACTATAATAATAATAGTACTAGACTCTGGAGCTATGTGTCTCAGAGTGGTTGTATCCTAAACTGTTTTCGAGAAGTATCAGCGCGCTGTAGTTGTTGTGCAGCGCTTTTATTGGCGCTTCAAGACTGCAAGACGTACCTCTCACGCACAGTGATTAAACACGCACGCACGCACGCGTATGCTCTACCGGATTGGAGTGGAGCACGAGCACTGCCCTCCATTGTAGGGCGACAGCAATTTCGAACCGGTTACTGAGTGTAAAAAAGTAAGCTGATGAACTATAGTTGGTCCTCCATTCTGATAACGCAGCGAGAAGAGCAGGGACTTAATGTCCACCTGTCTTTTTCTGTGTCTTTGTGCTTTGAGCGGTGTTGTCAAAGTGTACACTTCGCGGAATCATTTACAGAGGACCGCGAATCACGCCACTGCTTACCGTATTTTAACGCAACGCAAAAAAGACGGAAAATTGTATTCTATTCGCCGTCGGAGTTGGCACTTCGTTCCGGCCTGCCACTACCTCTCCAGCTTCAACGAACTCACCGCTGCTGCTCTCGTAAAACGCGATCCGTGTACATCATGATGGCGCGAGTAGCAGCACTACGTGTACCGACAAGCGTTCTTCGAGCTTGCCTGCTACAGAATTTGGCTCGTGGTGGCGGGGAAGGTGTTCCTGAGGAAGAAGGAAAGGCGTACTCTGCTGTCGCGTCTCTCAGAGCGCGCTTTGTCGCCTGAAAAATTAAGCGAGTCGGGACGAGGGCTGCATCCGCCGGCCAATCTCGGCGGGGGAGAGGGGAAGGCTGCACGCGGCGGTGGTTGTCGGCGTGCGTGCACCTGGCCCGGCGGCAGCCCTGATCCGCTGTGCCACCCGGGGTCCCGGGCTTTCTTATTACTATTTGATGCGCGATTTCTCGGCCGGTCGGTCTTGGGGTATCGGGGAGCGGTCATTATCGTGCCGAAACACACATTAGGAAAACCGGGGGAAAACCTCGGAGGCCGGCGTCCCGCGGGAATGCCCCGGCGTTTCCCTGCGCGGCCGTCTCCCCCGCAGTCGCTCGCTTCCTCCTCACGTGGCTGCTTCTTCTGCCCGCCACCCCCGCTCACTGACGCTCTTTTCGGCCACCGCCGTTTTCCACCTCTGTGTTTGTGCCGCCCTTGTTTCCATTACGGCGGGCTCTGCGGGAAAAAAGTTTTGCACTGCGCCACATCTGCGCTTTGTTTTGTTTCCGCATGTGGCGCGTTGTCCGAGGCGGAATCTGCCCGGAAAGTAATTGCTCGCCTCGGGTCTCTCGAGATGGCAGCACGAGCGTTGAACAACCAAGTAAAAACAACCCATCTCTTGAAGACGAGTAAAACTGCGGGCGTATGAAGGGACAACTGCTCTGTCGCCTTCCCTTCATCTCCTTTCCTTTCATGAGCCTCGCCGCTTATTGTTGTCGTCATCACGCGTGCTGCTATACTAGCTACACATCAGTTGCTTTTGCCGTCAAACAACGCCACGTTAGCAGTGCATCATCCGGTCAGCATACCGCAGCACTCTACTACTTGTCATTAGGATTTTTGAGTTCTGCCTGGAGCGTACGTGTTACTTGCCAAAATAACAGTACTGCCCAGTGGTTTTCGGAAGGAGTCTCCGTATACGGCATTTTTTTTTAGTTTCGTTTCCCTTGCCCTAGCACTATTAAGAATAGGATAACAGAAAAGAGCAAAACGGAATCCGCGTCACTTCTTCTTCGCAAACTTTTAGCATAACACTGTGTTTCTAACTGCAATAAGGAAAATAAAAAATATGATATCTGGGTGCATTATACGTCAGGTAAAGGGATGAATGTGAGAAGAGGGTGGTGCCCAGTTTTTGCTCATTTTCTCGCACTGTGCAGTTGTTTCTGTATACGTGATGTCCTTGCACTGATTTGCTCTTCTAACCTGCGCTAATATCGCTAATATTCAGTCATTTGCGGACACTTCCGCACTCCTGATCTAGCTAAAGTGATTTAATCGTGATCGGAGGGATGTTTTTAAGCTGTGGTTTTACTTTGGGGCGTTACAGACCCTGCTGTGTCTTGAATGACGAGACAGGTATCTTCGGCGCGACGAAGTCATTGCCACCCTTGCTAACGACTTCGCGAATGGGCTGAAACAGTAAGTTTTGAAAACAGATTGAGCTTTACCCAGTAGTACACGCTACGGGGTTGAAAGACGCTAGCCGTGCTAACGTGTGCCGATGAGCTCGCATGTTTGGTTCCGGTGGTTTTACAACTCGTTAGATCCTTGGTGTTGAGATGCATAAACTTTGCCCTTTGTACTTATTTTCCCGACGGTTGTGCCCTGTCGATTGCTGGGACTTGTAGAGGACTTAGTGACTCCTGGAAGTAGCGCCAAAATGTGCATGGAAGCGTTTGCAGCGCCATGCTTTATACTCGGGTCTGCGTTCTGAGAATCTTGATCGCACGATGATCTGCTTGGTGAGGCCGCAGACGAGTTCGGGCCATGCTCGGACTTAAGCCAGCGTTGTGCTTAAGTACAGGGTCGCTGCTTCGGGAAGAATAGTTCGCTGCGAAATATTCCTTGCTTATTTCGAAAGCTCGTTGCTGGCTCTTGAGTACATAAGCGCTAGTGGGCGGCGGTGCAGATGAATTTCATTGGCCCGCCGCCGCCGCCGCCGTAGATGAATTTCAGCCATTTACACCAACGCATAAAAAATTCATGTAAGCATCGGTCTTAGATGATGTCGATTTTATACCAACTTCTCCATGACCCTAACTAAGCGTTATGTAGACTCTGCTTTGGTTGAGTTTTGTAAAGCTGTCTTCTCATCATGATGCGTGTTTGTGTGGTGAAGCAGTTCTAACGAACGCTGTTTTTTCGTGTCTCTGGTGTCGGCTCTTCTTGGTTCGTTAGCGTTTTCGTCTTTCTCAACCAACTTCTCTTTCCTTTTCGTTTTCGCTCGTCTCTCCAACTTAATTACTCAGCACTTTTCCCTGCCAGATTAATTTTTCTTACTGAGGACTGCAGCTGTGGGTCCCGAGAGCCGATAAATTATGAATGAACAGGGCAACGTTGTTCGGTAGAAAAAAGCAGGCATTCATTAAAAACTCGTTACTTGCAAGATCACTACTGTGAGCTGCGGCACATGGCATAGTGGAGGGTTCCTTAATAGTTTAGGCTATATAGAGTTTGTTTACCTTGCATCAAAACATCAGCACACAAGCGTTCTTGCTTTTCACCTCCATCCAAATGCAGCCCCGCGGCTGAACTCGAACCCGCGACCTCGGACTGAGTAGCAGAACGTCATAGCCACTTAGCCGTCATGGCGGGCAGGGAGAGACAAGGCCCAAAAGTAATTTCTCGGAGGCGCGGAACAGTTACATGTCCAAGTCATTTCCTCCATTCTGTTTCCGAACAAACGGACAAAATAGGAAGAAAAATTGCGTCCGCATTCCTTTATTAGTGTTTCTAGAATTGAGGACACGTGTCTTAAGATGAGGAAACGCTGTTAAAATCAGCAGGCAATATCTGTACAACCGCGCTGCCGCCTTGCACGGCTCCAGCAGTCGTAACGTCCGTGTCTCACTCGTCGCCGTAACGGTGCGACCAGTGTCGTTCGGTTATTCCGGGTGCCCAGGAACCGCTACTTTGACGCCGAGAAAACGGGCCGCTCCTCTAAATTGCAGGCCGCGACCATTAGCGCCCGGGACCCGCGCGGTTCTCCTTGGTGCTGCGGTGCTTGGAGTTCGTCGCCCACCGCGCGGCTGCTTTCTCTTTCCCGGCTCCCTGGGATCGATCAGGGCGGCCTATTGGGGGGCGGTGAACAGGGCTAATGACCCGCCGGAAAGCCTTTAATAATCAACGAGCCTGTAGGCGCAGACGCGGAAACGCACTTGAGCATTGATTTAGACGAGTGCCCTGCGTGGCTACCGCTCGTTTCGGCTGGCCTCAGATGCGGCGGTCTCCCCGCACGAACACCCGCCACTGCTGCCGTTAGGTGCACTCCTCGGTCGTGAGCCCCGGGTGGTTGCACTGTGGTAGCCCCTTCTTAGCTGCTCTGAATTTCTAGACGAAGAGCCTGCCTTGGCGCGCATAGGCCTATACTGTTTTTGTTTGATGTGCTGGAACTAAATGCGCTAAGCAGGAAGTTTGCGTTGGGATAACTTGCACATAGATTAAATTGTGATGCGTTAGTGTTTACGGACTTGGGGACCTGACCAGCTATTTTATTTATTCATTAAAATTTGTTATTACCAATTTATTAAATTTATTGTCGGATTTTTTTCATTTATGAATAGCTGAAAATAAATGTGCGACCAGAACTTAACTGTAGGTCGCTCATGCGCGAGTGGTTCGATCCGCCGCATCTTCACGGTTGCGCCTGGGGGCCTCTCCCCCTCCCCTCTTCCATTTCTTTCTTTTATCGAGTTTTATTCATCTAGGTGTGCTGTTCGTCCGTCATCGTCTAGTGCGGCACTAACAGGCGCTTTTGTGGGCACCCGTTTGTGGTGCAGCCGGCAGAACCATTAGTTTCCCCTCTAGAAGCTAGATCTCACTGAGTGGAAGCAGGTGCTCGCTTTTTATTTCTTTACGATGGAGTGAAGCTTGTCATTTTCACGCTGACTCGTAGGAAGAGTTAAGACATTTATTGCCTTTTGCTAGTATGTGTAAGGTTCCAATATATTAAGCACCCGCCGCCGTGGCTCAGTCGATTTGGTGGTCAGCTGCTGATAGCAAGGTCGCGGGTTCGATACCGGCTGCGGCTGCCGTGTTTCGATGGAAGCGAGCTACAAAAACGCCCGTGTGCTGTGCGATGTCAGCGCACGTTAAAGAACCCCAGGTGCTCATAATTGCGGAGCCTTCCACTGCGTCGTCCTTCATCGCCCATGGACGGTTAACCCTGCATTTTCCTTTTTTTCTTCCATCGCTTAGCTCGCCTACTTCAGCACCCAGTGGACCGTATTTTAAGAGCGCTTGCTAGCGATGCCCCTTGCTGAATGTTTTCACCGTCTCAGGAACCCACGTCAACTCCCCTGGCAGACTGCGCTCCTTGTGCTTTCATGCAGCTCGGTAATTGCAGTCCCGCACTTGGCAGTGGCGGCCGTAAGTAAAGCACCGACGGGAGCATACCGAGCATACCCTTTTTATGTGCTGGAAACAGTTTTTTTTTTTAGACAGACGTTTATACTTGGTTGCCTGAAGTCCAAAACTTCCGTTAGATGGCGAACTGCCCGATTTCCTGATTATCTCAGTTAAGGAGACGCAAGCTTCGTTCAGAAAAAACATGATCGTAATGATCAGTGGTGGCCTTACCTAGTTTGCATAAGCATTGCATAGTAGTTGCAGACACAGGAACTTCCGCAGCGGATAACACTTTTATGGGAAACCAATTTCTTTTCACATCTTATGTTATTGTTTGAGGGCTTAAAATTGTAAATTGTAATAAAAATCTAGACCCCGCTAGAGATTAAAATGACAAAAGCTACTAGCCGAACGAGGTGCGTAGGTCGTAATAGACGGATTAAGCCCGGTTGGTGCGTCGTGGAAATTATCAACCTGATCGATGATCGATGAATTGCGATGAAGAGTTTGTCCAAGTCTTAAGGGTATCACTGCGAGGTAGCAGAGTTCCGTGAAATTTCCAGTGTTTTTCCTATGCAAATCACACCCTGCTATCCTTCGCCTCTATAATCAAGTCAGCTGTTCCTGCGAGGTTACCTTTTCTGCGAGGGACATTTTTGCTGTCACTTTTTCGCCGCAGTGAGGGGCGAAAGTATGTGCGAAATTTAATTTTATTTTGGGTTTCCGTTCTGGGTATATTTGTGATTATTGCTTGTAATTTTATGTCGTGATCCTTTTCATCAGCCACATTTACTTGAATGCTATCTTTCTTTGAAAGCAGCATGTAGACACCCGGACTGATAGAGAGGAGACACATACATGGTGCTGAACCAAACAAATATTTTGTTAAGACAAAACCACCATCCCTGTCCGCAGGTCCGCACAGGGACTGTTCATGAAGAAAGGAAGCTAGACGGGAGGTAGCAGGCTTACACCGTGAGAGCGCGTGCACCTCGAGGGTGGTTGTCCAGCTGTCGTGACGCGCTTTCTCGTTTCATTGCGCAGGTGCAGCAACTTCCAGAACGTGAAGCGAGGAGAGGTATGCAAGGTGCCGGGTTCCACAGTGACACCGGCGCCCCCTGGCAGTCCGACGCCCATCCGGCTGCCTCACGCCAAGCCGGATGTCTTTCAGACTGTCCTCCTTTACGTCTACATGGGAAAGGTGGGGCGAGCTTGAGAAAGTTTCGCGTCGCTTAAATCGCCTATTTCGGCACGCGTCGGAGCGTGCTGCGACAGTTTTGAACGACATACTGCTCGCCGAATGTTTTCAGTTGCTCACGAGCGTTACGTCAGCTCTCCGTACAGGTCGAGTTGCTTTGCTGTTTGGGCGGAATATCCGCGCGGGAACATCTAGGACGAGTATTTAGAGCCCTACTTTATTGCTGCCTTAAATCCCCCGGTCTAGGTCCCTTCACTGAGCACTATTTTCCAAAGGCAAGCCAGTGAGCCATGCTTATCTGAATAAACGTATATATCAATCCAGCCATCTTTACGTGTGCCCTTTCCCCACAGCCTCAATGCTCCCGCCCCTTCTGTGGTCGGTAGTCAGGGCTAGACATGTGGCCAGGCAGGTTTTTCTGTGCTTATCTGAATGTTCTTTCTGTCTCCTTCCAGTATTCTAACGGAGGTGCACGTTTTTATATGGGCTTTGCGATCTCTACGTAAAGCACACAATACCACGGACAGTAGCGGGAGTTATAAAAATGGCTTGGCAACTGCCCAATGTCTGGTAAAAACCGTTACGCTAGGTGTGTTGGATCATCAGCGAAGAAAAAAAAGAGTAATTGGTGATCGAAGTAGAGTTTTGGCGCGCATTGTGTGGTGCAAGGACGATTATGATAAGGATGTCAGACAAGCGCACAAAAAGGACAGAGGTTGACTTCCTGAAAAATTGTTTCTTCAAATGTTAGAGTTTACATGCCGGTTTAAACATGACTGCTCACTCTGTGTACTGTGGTCGTCCTGTAGACACAGCAGTCTTAATTGCCATCTTCTCACAAAACATTACTCACACTTGGAACAGGACAGAATGTACATTGTAAACACATATACGCCTGTAATTAAAAAGGCTGCTTTCCTTTAAAGCAGACGGTTTGCAAGCAAAACTTGTTGCACTATAGCGCACGTTGCGCGGATTAACACCCATGTTAAACGGCTGGAATATTGTAAATAAATAATGGGATATTTTTATTAGTCATAATTTGTTCACATTTCTTCAGATTCAGTCCTGATATATTTATTCACAGAAACAAGCTACTAGCATTGTCTGCACGAAACACTGCCTTTGCACAAGCCACCTTACTTACCTCATTGAGCGAAAATCCGTCTGCCTCTGCGTGCGTACGTGCGTTCGCTCGGAAAGAGCAACCCATGTATCGCTCAAATTCCACCGTGGCAGCACTTGCCATCGCAGGGCAGTGGCGCATCGCTTGATAACCGCTGCACGGCTGCGCCAGGAGTGGTATGAGGACTCCCAGGGATCTATGAATGTTTAGTAGAGAGTGACAAATTCTGCACATATGGGCATTAATTAACCCTTAGCTACCGCGTCATACCCTTAAGGTGGATCAGCGCGCAGGTCAGAAGCGGTGCGGCGGCTACGTTGAGCCGTGCAGAGGTAGAATTGCCAGCTGCGTGCATCGGGTGATGTGACATCACGCCGCGCGTCGACTGCATCATCTCAAAGTGAGCGGGTGGTCTTACGCCTTCACACACGTAAGCAGTCGTGTCTCTGCCGAATGTTTGTTCCTGCGCGCTGTATATCCTCTGCGATAAGGCGGAAACACGTCAGTGGTTATATCTTTATTTGCCTTATTTGTAAGTCTGCCAGACATCCGTCAGACTTTCAAAAACAGACTTTCAAAAACAGACACACAGGTCGATCTGCGTATGCAAATTGACCCGCATGTCTGCGCTCACTTTGAAGCCTTCAAAATCGGTGCTCGCAAGCTGAATATGTTATTTTTTGCTTTAATAACGAAGCCGTAGTATTTGTCTCCCCGAGTAGCCTTCCTAACACGCGAGTGCTCCCCTGGGTGCGTTTTCACGTATTCGGGCTCCCGCGGCGTGATTCTGTATATGGGAATCCACGCGTGCAGTGCCTCTCAAGTTTGTATGCCACCCGGCTCCCATCGCATGGTGACCCAAGTCCAGATTTCTGGGACATCAGTTTTAGTTGTGAAGAAACTGTGGAATATTGTTAGATGCTGTTATGAACACATTGATGGGGAATGGCATAATCTTCCGATTCATAGCAAAATCTTGCTTTTGAAGTTGTCCTGCTCTCGCGCCGATTAGCTAAGACTACCATAGAAAACCATTGGGGTGCATTTTTGACAATAAATAGCAGAAAACTACCTGCGTCCTGAGGAGGTACCTGTGGATATATTGATTGTTATGGTCCAGTCTTAAAGGTGCACTAAAGAGGAATCTGAACTCTAGTAAGGCAGAAACTTGGGCTAGTTGGATATTGTTTGAACTCATATTTTCTAGCGCTTAGTGAACACAAGGTACAAGAACACAAATACACAGGACGTACTCTAGTCTTCAACTGTCGTTTAATCGAAAAAAAAACATTCAATATAAAACATCTCAAATGCTGATATTCACACACGCGCAGTAGCAACGCCATGTTTCAAGAACAACAATTCTTTTTTTGATAGATAAACAGATGGGGTGCTGACACATTTGGAACCTTCTTTATCAATGCACATAGCTTCGAAAATTTCCCGTTCCGATTGCGTTTTTAGTGTTCCTAGAATGCTTGTTTCATGCAAGATTGGTGTGCAGGGTACAGGGTCAGGGTCGCCAGGGTACCGTTCGATGAGACAGCGTTTGCAGTGCACCGCGAGATTCCCCCCCGCCGATATGGATTCTGTTGCCAAACGGTGCTCTCTCAGCCTTTCATTAACGCATCTTCCTGATTGCCCGATATAAGCTTTGCCACAAGTGAGCGGGATTTTATAGACAACACCCATTTTGCATGGTACGAACTTCCTTTGGTGGTTCTTAGTGCACATTGGCTTCCTTGCCTCGCTGTTCACGAGTGGGCACAGGCGCACTAGTTTCTTTGGGGCAGTCAAAACAAGATCGACGCCACACTTTTTCGCCAGCTTTTTTAGACGGTGCGACATGTTGTGAACATACGGCATAGCCACAAGCTGAGTCCGCCGCTGGGGATCGTCACGGTTATGTTGCTTCCCAGTTCTCACTTCCTTCAGCAGCTTTTCCGCAACAGATGTCAGAGTTTCCTCTGGAAACCCGGCGTTCTCTAGGCGAAGCTTTTGCAGTCTCACACTTTCTGTGATGCAATGCTCGCACGACTTATTGAGAGCAGCGCGGAAGGCATTCATGGCAATACCCCTTTTTACAAGTTTAGAGTGCGGCGATTGATAACTGAGAATTTCTTTTTTTGTTCTCGGCTGATACATCCAGCAAACACGTGCCTTTTCAAACCTAATGCATATATCAAGGAACTGCAGCCTCTCGTCGTTTGGGATTTCGGTTGTAAAGGCTAGACCCAGGCTACAGGAATTAAAAACATCAATCACATTTTTCACCACATCGTTCGGTTTGTCAGACTGTTAGATTCATTACTACAAGGTAGTCATCAACATATCTAAAAATGCGTTTAACTTTGTCAGTGTTAATCCGCGCGACAATGCGTTGGTCAATGTATGCTAAAAAGACAGAACTAAGAACGGGGACGATGCAGGACCCGATGCAAATGCCATCCTTTTGAAAGCTTGAAAGCTTTTGAAAGCTGAAAGCTTGAATTGACAGCTTTTTAAACCTTGTTTCATTTTACCTGTCATCGACTGTCATAAAGCATGAAGGTGCAGAATATGTACAAAAGGATGGCATTTGCATCGGGTCCTGCATCGCCCCCGTTCTTAGTTCTGTCTTTTTAGCATACATTGACCAACGCATTGTCGCGCGGATTAACACTGACAAAGTTAAACGCATTTTTAGATATGTTGATGACTACCTTGTAGTAACGAATCTAACACAGTCTGACAAACCGAACGATGTGGTGAAAAATGTGCTTGATGTTTTTAATTCCTGTAGCCTGGGTCTAGCCTTTACAACCGAAATCCCAAACGACGAGAGGCTGCAGTTCCTTGATATATGCATTAGGTTTGAAAAGGCACGTGTTTGCTGGATGTATCAGCCGACAACAAAAAAAGAAATTCTCAGTTATCAATCGGCGCACTCTAAACTTGTAAAGAGGGGTATTGCCATGAATGCCTTCCGCGCTGCTCTCAATAAGTCGTGCGAGCATTGCATCACAGAAAGTGTGAGACTGCAAAAGCTTCGCCTAGAGAACGCCGGGTTTCCAGAGGAAACTCTGACATCTGTTGCGGAAAAGCTGCTGAAGGAAGTGAGAACTGGGAAGCAACATAACCGTGACGATCCCCAGCGGCGGACTCAGCTTGTGGCTATGCCGTATGTTCACAACATGTCGCACCGTCTAAAAAAGGTGGCGAAAAAGTGTGGCGTCGATCTTGTTTTGACTGCCCCAAAGAAACTAGTGCGCCTGTGCCCACTCGTGAACAGCGAGGCAAGGAAGCCAATGTGCACTAAGAACCACCAAAGGAAGTTCGTACCATGCAAAATGGGTGTTGTCTATAAAATCCCGCTCACTTGTGGCAAAGCATATATCGGGCAATCAGGAAGATGCGTTAATGAAAGGCTGAGAGAGCACCGTTTGGCAACAGAATCCATATCGGCGGGGGGGAATCTCGCGGTGCACTGCAAACGCTGTCTCATCGAACGGTACCCTGGCGACCCTGACCCTGCACCCTGCACACCAATCTTGCATGAAGCAAGCATTCTAGGAACACTAAAAACGCAATCGTAACGGGAAATTTTCGAAGCTATGTGCATTGATAAAGAAGGTTCAAAATGTGTCAGCACCCCATCTGTTTATCTATCAAAAAAAGAATTGTTGTTCTTGAAACGTGGCGTTGCTACTGCGCGTGTGTGAATATCAGCATTTGAGATGTCTTATATTGAATGTTTTTTCGATTAAACGACAGTTGAAGACTAGCGTACGTCCTGTGTATTTGTGTTCTTGTCCCTTGTGTTCACTAAGCGCTAGAAAATATGAGTTCAAAGAATCTGAACTCGTCTTTTTACCGCGGGGACTATACATGTTCCGGGCATTCTTAGAAACTTTGAATTATTTTCCTGTGTGGCCGATTGCCCTAATTAAATCGGATTAAAGCCCCGGCCCCCGCCTTTTTTTTAACTCTACGCGGTAGGTAGGCGGAGTCAGCCAACGCGTGGAGTGCCTTTCAGCCAGTCCAGTGGCGGATTCGCTTTCGCTTGTATTTAGTTTTTAGGTTTCTGTGAATAAAAATTTTCAGTCACAGACAATATAGCTGCAAATTAGGCCCACGGAAATAAAAAGACACGTGGACTCTTTGATTTACGTCTCACTCCGCCGATGGCAGAGCGGCAAGCCGCCACGGGACTGGCTGGCGCGTTGGTTGACTCCTCCTACCTACCGCGTTGAGTTAACAAAAAAAAAAAAGGCGGGAGCCGGGGCGTTTAATCCGATTTAATTAGGGCAATCGGCCGCACAGGACAGCAATTCGAAGTTTCTAAGAATGCCCGGAACGTGTAGATGGAGTTCCCGCGGCAAAAATAGTTCAGATTCTCCTTTAGTGCACCCTTAAGATACGCGAAAAAAATGCGTTCATAAATAACTTCCCGTTGAAAAAATGCGCTTGTCCAGAATCTCTGGGTATGGGATGCGTCGCGAGGGAAATGCGTCGGTTGTCACGAAATGCTGCTGCATATATGCTGCTGGGGTTCCTTCCGTAAGACATGCGCAAATCGCGTGAAAAAAAAAATGACAGCACTGCCGTAGCTATCGCCGAGTCAACATCAACATTTTGCCATCTTGTATTTGTGAGTCGGCGAAATGAGAAGAAGGAAACGATCGCTAAAAAGTCAGTAGTCGATAAACGAAATTCTATGCCTCTTGACGTACGTCCTTCCTGTGCGGGAACTTTCATTCGGCTATCGGAAGGGGCGGCACTTGCAGCACGGGTTCTTACGGGCTGCGGTCCGTACGAGTCGCAAGTTGCTGTTACAAAGTCGACATCGAGTGACCTCGTTGATCGCATTGTCCCCTAAACTGGGATTGTGCGCAAAGCGTACCACGCGCTGGGTAGAAGGGGAACCTGTAATAAAAGAGTTCCTGCCTGGCCAGGATGTACACTCCATCCTGTAGCTGTACTGTGCAAGCGAGTAGTCCGCGATGCTACGGCAGATGCCTATTGTGAATGTCAGTGTGGCATGTGCGCCGCGGTCTGTTCTCACAAGCGGCCAACATCGCACGTGCACCCGCCAACTAACTCTGGCAGCCCTATGGGCAAACTATAAACCTCAACTTCGTCTGCTGAACACTTGAGCGCATGATTGTTGCTTGCATAAGGTCAGTTTTCCTGACTGCTCAAGGGGCCCCGAGTCAACTGCCTTGTCCATCACGCGAAACGCCTTGGAGCATGGATGGAACCTTGAGCAGTGTCGTCCAGAAATAACTTCAGGTAGTATGCGCGGTTTAACGTCCTGAAGCTGAAAAAAAAAAAAACACAGGCGATCCTCGGTGGACTATTTAACTGCATTAGCATGTTTTGTTGCTGCTGATTCCGTGTAGCTCCGCCTTAAGGCTATACCGCGGTAGCGGTAATGGGTTAATGTCCATATATGCGGAATTGGTCATTCTTGACTTTGCACTCCTAGATCCCTGGCAGTCCTCATACCACTCCTGGCGCAGTGGTGCAGCGGTTAAGCGATGCGCCACTGCCCTGCGATGGCAGGTGGCTGTTTCAAAACAGACACCTGTGGGGCTTGTGGAGACCCAGGTTGCTCTTCCCGAGCAACCTCTCGCGACCAATAATTAATTGAACTGCTACCTGCCACTGTGGGCAGGTTGTGTTGACGTCACAAGGCTCGCACCGCGTCACGCGTGGCTGCCAACCGTGCGGGTGGCAGCTAAATTAATGATTGGTCTCCAGAGGTTGCTGGGGAAAAGAAATCCGGGTCTAAAGTTTGTTATATCCGAGGTGGCCACGGGTGACAGTGGTCGACATTTCCACTTGCACGCACCCTTCTATTGCTAACGCATTAATAACTTTTCACAACAGGAGTAGAGACATAAATATCGGACCCCTTTTCGATTAGTCGGGAGCGCCGTCCTCATACCAAGGCCGCAGCCGGCTCATCACTGTATTGAGCGGTAGCGCCGACGGCGGCGCGGATTGCAGTACAGCGTCATGATGTAGTAGCAGAGCTGCTGTAAGGAAAGAACGAGGTTTTACAGCGACAGCTGTTAGGCGCCCGTCCCTGGCTTCCGCGTTGTCGTCGTTTGGCTCTGTTCGGAACAGCCGCCTGCCAGCCAGCGCAGGGGTGCATCACTTGACCACTACACCAGTGCGATATGAGGTCTTTGTATCTTTTCTACCTCAAAATATTCCCAAAACTAAACGCCCTAAACAGCTACCGCTGAATCTCGCGTTACATAGTCGTAGCCGTCCTGTGAGTTTTTTTTTCTTTATTTATTTTTGCGCTATGCGCTGCGCAGGACCATGTGGTTTAGTCGATGTCATGACACCAGGTTGACGTCACTGCCTGGAGGGCCTCCCTTGAGGGGCGCCTGCCGCTTTGTTCTTGAGTCGTATCCTACTATATAAATGTGACTTTGAGGCACCCAAGACGTACTTGGATACTTGGACCACTTTATAGCAGACGCCGAAGATGACATCGAGCATTGCAATGTTATTGTTATTAACATTGTTATTAAGGATAACCGGTTTCTCATTGCTCATTTACTGCCGCGATTCTTAATGCTATTATTTGCGTTATATAGTTCGCAACAACGTCTGAGTACTTAGATGTGAAAAATGTATCTCGCTGAGCGCTTCATTCTTTCCTCTCCATAGACACTTACTTGCAAGAGGCCTGATGCAAGAGTCGTCGTGTTTTTCGCACTCTTCTGTTTATTAGTGGCCTCCTCAGCCTCCGAGGTACCTGCAGACTTCCTGATCGCGTTTGCCAAATAGCGAATGAAATGTGCTGCAGCGCGTCAGAATCTGAGTTTGTTTTCTGTTAGCACACTCGTTTGCGAAGTAGAAGCGGTGGCATTCGGTATATTCTCAATTCGCCCTTTCTTGGCTATTAAAGACGCCTTCTTGCAATCGTACGTTTTTCGGCTCTTTTCCGTGCTTCTTTCAGTAGCTCTCCCCCTTTTGAGCAATCTGTTGTACTGCCGAGATTCCATGAATGTGACTTCTCTAAATCGGTCTGTGCACATCGGAATACACGTGCGCCTCAATGTGCAATGATGCTCAGAGGCGGCGCTCACTTTTAGAATCCGTTTTTGTCATACCCCGGCAGCGGCGACCACTGACTAAAGCGAAAACGGGAGCCGCATTAGAGTTGTTGTTGTTACCCTGACAAAATATGGCGCATACCCGCACTGAGGCATCGGCCAGGAATTGAGAGGGATAGGTTCCGCATCGTTTTTTTTTTCTTTTAATGTGTCGCATGTTGATTCCCCCCCCTCCCCCCACGATAATGCAGCACGAGCAAAAAGCGAAAAATCCCTTGAAAAAAAAAAGCGAAATGAAATAACATGACCTGGCGGGCAAAGATGTTCCCTCTCTCGCGGGGGAAGAGCTAGTCGTTTGAAACGCTCGAGGGGCGCGCCATCTACTCGACCACTCGCGAGCTAAGCAGCACTACGCCTGCGTTGGCGCCACCTTCGATTTGTCGAAGTCCGCAGGTTCAATGCAACGCATATTACACCGTGCTGGTGGTTGCGGAATGCGGGCAGCGATTTCTGCTGCGATGCTTTTTCCAGCTATTTCAGCTGTCTAAGCATGCGACATTTAATGGCTAGTGATACAACATTTTGTGCAACGCTATGAAACCTCCCTAAAAAGCAGAGCAGGCAGTCGACTTTCTCACGGTTTCGATGTAACGTTCCCATCATTTATCTTTTTTTTATACGCTACATAACTTGACAACAATGACGCTCAGTATTTCTTGAATCAAGCGGTAATTGCACACCTGACTATCACATTTATTCTGGAGGTGGGTGGTTGGTTCCAAACAAAATATTGGGGGTGTATGACTTTCCACGGTAGTCGCACGTTCAAGGCCCAAGCCGCGCGCTTTCGAAAACCTTGCTATTACTGACGCTGTTAAGAAACGAACATTTTGTGTTGTCGACAGATGCAATTGTGTTACGCATGTGGCCGGGTCATACTAAAGCACGCCTGCGTTATGCTGCAGACGTGATGGCAGAAACCTGAGTAATGATAGCGTGCGCGCGCTTGTGTTCTCGCTGTCGATCGTTTTAGGCATTTAAACTGATGCAAGCTTGAACAGCAATGCGCGCGAGAATTCGTTCATGTTGCGGCTGCTGCTACATTGTTCATGAATTACAATTTCGAGATGTGGCATCGCGAGAGTATGCCTTTTCTTCCAGATTCACCTGCAAGACAGCACTGTGTTCGAAGCTCTCGCCCTCGCGCATGAGCTGGGCATCGAAGAACTGCGGCAAAGTTGCGAGGACCACGTGACCAGCACCATGTCCATCCACAACGCGTGCATGTTCCTAGCTTCCGCACTGGCCATGGAAGACCGGGTTTCAAGCTCAGGCAAGTGCTGTCCGTTTTCCAAGTCTTACGTCTTTAGGTGTTTGTTTGTTTGTCCTCCCACTCACTTTCAAGCCCGCAGCATTAGAGGAAACGGTGCGTGAAATTATAATGAAACTTACTTTACACTGGAGCTGGCAGATGTGGTGCGAAGAGGTGCTACGGCTAGCGATGACTGCAACTGTAGGGACAAGTTGATGAATGCGCTAAGTGGTGTAAAATGAGAAACATTGATAGTTCGTTGCTCGAGATCATCGCATCCGCTCTAAAGTGTTATCAACTTTTCAACATCTCACTTCTTCTTTCTTCCCTAAGAGCCGCCGCGGTGGCTGAGTGGTTACGGCGCTCGGCTGCTGGCCCGAAAGACGCGGGTTTGATCCCGGCCGCGGCGGTCGAATTTCGATGGAGGGGAAATTCTAGAGGCCCGTGTACTGTGCGATGTCAGTGCACGTTCAAGAACCCCAGGTGGTCGAAATTTCCGGAGCCCTTCACTACGGCGTCTCTCATAGCCTGAGTCGCTTTGGGACGTTAAACCCCCATAAACCAACCAAACCAATCTTTCTTCCCTAAGCACAGACTGTACTCTAGAAGACGGTAAACGAAGCGACCGTAACACAGGGTCAAACGAAGAGGACACACCACGTGTGCTAACCGTCATGAGCAACCAACTCGCCCAGACGACTACTCTTATCAAGCTCCTGTTGAAGAACATATGTTTGTTTGTTGGACTTATCTTGTGAAGAAGCACAGGGCAGAAATTTTCCTTCCGCGCTCTGCGTCTGGATTTTTTAGTTTCATAAAACTCTGCCTTTTTAGAGCGTTTCAGCAAACTGGGCGATGCAGTGAAAATGAGACTTGTTTTTTGCGTTCGCTTGTTTGTTTATTTATCTATTTGTTTATTTAAATAGCTCCAAAGGCCCTCATTCGAGGGTATTACATGGGTGTTCGAGAGTTCATCTTAGTAAGAATGAGCTGAAAAGCTGATATTTAGGAATTCAAGCTTGGGCGGTCGTGGCGTGTGCACGAGACCGGAATTAGTGGCTGGTAAATTACGTAAAACCTGGTATGACCACATTTTCCTCCTCAGGTACGAAAGGCGGAAAATCGTTCGTGGACAGGTGTACAGCTTACGTTGGCGAAAACGCGATGGAGTGCGTCAAGACGAGTGCGTTCTTCAATCTTCCTAAGGACGCCCTCATTCACCTGGTTTCTTCGGACTACGTGAGTTACCTTCTGCTGGCGGTGGCTCTTTGCGTCGCTCCTCATGATGTCCGTTTATTATCGACAGAGGGTGGTGGCCTTTGCCGTTACGATAGGAATTTTATCCTTTTTACAGCATAACCGTGTCATCTGAGGGCAAAATTATTGATGTCTCTGGAAACTAAGAGCCATGTGAAGGCGAATGTAGCCTTATAAGCGCGCCGAACTACTTGCGCGTTGATCCTGTGCTGAACAACTTGGATCAGCTCGACTGTATAGTACCGCTTGTTTGAGCAGCGTTTGGTGTATGTGATTCTTGACATCGACGAACAAGAACAACGAAACAGACCGTATGCGGTCCTCGTAATGCACCAATTTCCATTTTGTAGCATTTCGGGCCTTCAGCGTGGCTGCGCCGCCACGCTGTCACGTGGTGCGGAGCAGCTGCCGGCGGCGCGGCGCCGTGGCTGATCACGTGGTTCGTCACGTGACCAGCCACGTGGTACGGAGCAGCTGCTGCTACCGGCGGCGCGGCGCGCCGGCGAAACAGAGCTGCCACAGCTATGCGCATGCGCCGTGTCAAGTGGGACAAAGATGAAGGGACTCCCAGCGAAATGGAGCGGCGAAAGATTGACTTTGCAATTCAACTGAGCAAGTTCCACTCGGCCAGCTGTAGCTATCGCGTCACTCCAGGTTTAACCAAAGCTAAACCACCGCAATTTTTTTTAGTACCTAACGCAGTTTGCATGTTCCACTCAACGACTATCATATTAACAGCAGCTGGTGCACCTGCAGCGGAGGTGGTGCAGGCAACGCGTGCCAGCATGTACAGCCCACCGTTTCGCGTTCCTTATACTGCGGCGGGTCTATGGAAAGGGGACTCGGTTAGCTGGTGAAACAAGCGTAACTCCGGGCAGACCTTTAGTCAAAGTCCGCAGTGCCAGCCTGCGTGGCCTCTAGTGTCGCATTTACAAGCCGGTTTCTTTCACGGCTCAGCGAGCGTACCGTCCGCACTCGGTGCTGCGAGGCTAAGTCGCTACCCGAGGGTGCACAGCGTTGTCCCCAGTTGCTCTTGTACGTGCATCCCGGTATATTGCGCCTCTTTCGCATTTTTGTTAGTTTTCACGGCTTCTGCGGCCAGGACCGGAAGCTGAAAAAAATATAGAAAGCAGAAATGTAACGGTGCACTTGGGATTCAGCTCTGCTGGAATCATCTATGACGAGCGAAATTGACGAGTACACATTGCCGTTGTTGAAAAAGCCGCCAACACCGCGTTACTCGTCCCTGCGCAGAAATCTACACCATGCTCAACGGCCAAGGAGGCTGCCGAACTGCGATTATCCCAGAGCGTTGCGTTGTTGGCTTGCTTTTTAAACGCCCAAGGATGGAAGGACCGTTCTCCGCACAAATCGCATAGCACCCGGTTCGGGGAGCTCCGACGGTTCAAATGTGTAGTTCCAGCCTGAAGGCGTTTGTACGGGGACAATAAATGGATGGATGGATGGACGGACGGACGGACGGACGGACGGACGGACGGGCAAGGCTGAGCCCTTTGAATCGGGCGGTGGCTCAAAAAATCTAGCCATGACTTGTAAAATTTTGCTCTTGTCTTGATTTTAGCCACCAATCAGATAGCCTTCGCTTGGTTACTTCTACCCGCTTAAAATCTATTTTTCAATCACTGTCCTTAAACGCCAATGCTTTGAATAAATCAGCCCCACTACTTTCCACTGCAGGTTGAAGTCCTTTACAGAAGTGTCAAGTGTTCAGCCATTTCCTCCTCTCCACGCGCACCGCACAACATGTCTATCCCATGGTACCTGACTCGATATGTCTTAGTCCGCAAAACTCCCGTCCTGGCTTCGAACAACAAAGCGCTTCCCTTACAATTATCATTTATACAAGGGGGGGGGGGGGGGGTTGAGAGGTGGCGCTTAGGAATGAATGAGTTAGCCCCCAAGTTTTTGTTGGTCAGAACTGGTAATCTGCTTTTCTTCTCGCGTAGGATGGTGCTTCCCACAAGGTGCGTTTCTGCTTGTCGAGTGCTGTTGGTAGACCAACGAAAGCACAAAGTACTGTTTTCACTTGCAGTGAACAGTGCTCCATGTTAATTGTATATATAGTGCATGAATTAAGGGGAGGAAAAACGTCTAAGAAAAGACAACACGCCGCCGGTGGGTACTGAGCGTGCGTTCGGTCTCCTCCGTTGGCGTGTTGTCTTTTCCGCTGCTTTCTTAAAACTTTTATTCAGTCCGCAGAATTAACAAAAATGACTTCCTCGGCGCTACTTCAACATCACTATTTCCCCGTGCTTTCCTCGGTTTCAGTGATTTTTGGCTTCCTTCGTTTCTATTCTGAGCGAGCCCCTCATGTTAGCAGTGTTCTCAGAACGTGCTCCAAGAACGCATTTCACTTCTGCGATGCTTTCATGTCGTGCATACCGTGCGTGCCTCTGTAGCCTGGACAACTGGACCATCAGGTTATTCAAATTCGTAAGCTGTGTATGCGCTAAGAAAAGAAGGGTATTCGGGCAGTTAACTGAATGGTGATTCGGGGACTAGGCTTTGAAAAGTGTGGTGCCGTTGCTCAGTCTATCATTGCAATGTAATTAGCATCTTGAAGGTTTGTCCAGAACAGGATGACCATTCGTGTTTTGTCTTTCTGTGTCTTGCGATCAGCTGGCAATGGAAGAAGAAGACGTCTGGCGGGCAGTCTTGTCCTGGGCGAAACACCATGCCGGCGTCACCCAGCCGACAGCGCACTGGACGGAAGAGGAAAGGGCCAGGATTTGTCAGGTGTAGTACCCAGCTTTCTGCACAGTCGGAAGGATCGCTGCTCGCTCGTTCCCGTCTGTCGTGAGGCATTCGGAGGAGTGGATACGCTTTCTTCGGAGCCTGTGACGTCCGTTGTTGGCGTGGTATGGCGTGACGGGAACACCCGTTCACTTGCCACCCCTGCAAGAATGGTGGTCCAGGTGGGCTGAGGGGCGGGAAGGAGGGGTTTATCGCACAGCTGCCCTTGTCATTTGTCACTATGCCCTTGTCGAACTAGTCGGTAAGTAACGCCGAACGTAAGGGTGCAAGTTGCGAACTCACTCCATGTGCCGAACGCTGACACCGGTTCAGCCATTATGACAAGAGCGTGATATTTTACCTTAACAAAGAAATTTCAAGTTTTAGAATGACTTCTAGCTGTATACACAACACGCCTCGCTTTTCACCGCTTGAAGATTGATCGGAAGAGTAAGATGCCTATGCAGTTGAACTTGGAGTGAGGACAGTAAGTACAGAATGATAGTGCATCATGACTTCGAGTCCGGCATCTGTAGCGCTCTAGATGGATCTGAAAGCACAGAGCTTCACGACCAGCTCTTTGAAGTGACCTTTTTGGATACCTCCTATCCTTCGAATAAAAGAAAGAGAGCTCATTTGTGCTGCATGCTTGAAGTGTTTGAGTTTGTGTTTCCAGCAACTGCTTGGAGTCATCAACCACGTGCGGCTGCTGCTCATCGACAGCCAAGTGTTTGCAGAGGAGGTTGAACCGACTGGTGCTGTTCCCATGGAACTGACGTTGGAAAGGTGGGAAGCCCTACAGGCGCTCAGCTGCGTGGCCTACAAACAACGTGCGGCGGGCGCAGGTACCGGTACGCGGCGCTGCCGAGCAAGTTCACACACCTGGAGGAGCGGCACCTGCAGCCGCGCACCTCACTGCGGCTCTTCCAGGGCTCGCAGCTGCTTACAGGCCCCAAGCTTCGGCTGCAGCAGGTGCTCAACGCGTGGTACGGCGTGCCCAAGCAGCTCTGGAGGCTGCTCTACCGGGCCTCGAACCACGGCTACTCGGCCGAGTCCTTCCACCACTTGTGTGACGGACATAGCCCTACCTTCGTCATCGCCCTCGTACGTGCTTTCCACTGAGCCGTTTATATATAGCTGTAGTCTGCGCGGTCCCTCTGTCACCTTGAAGAGCTTGGTGGCAGGTGAGCCGCCTAGGTCACGTGGCCTTGTGACGCCGTCACAACCTGCCCACCGGATTGCGAGCAAATTGCCCAGGCTGCTCGCGAAGAACTAGCACGAAGGCCCGCACTCTACAAATTGTCCGATCTTTGTCTGACGCCTGCTTGACCTTGATAACCGGGCCTCGACCCTAAACGGAAACCGAAGTGCTAGCGCACCTTTTTCGTGTTTGGCTTGACCACGCTAAATCACCCGTCAGTTTTTTTTTTTCGAATAAATGTTTTGAGAAGAAATTCTGCCACCGATAGAGCTCGCGCAAAGCAAACGCAGCCATTTCGCTATGACGTGCACGCGGCTTCACTAACGTCGGGGGCATTGGTCTGCGACTTTTTTGCGTCAGATAGTACACAGCCCCCGTCACACTGGTATTGAGCGAACTGTGTGCTCTCCTAGCACGTTGGTGACAACTGCAGCCGCCTACTTGGTCTAAATTCGTTTTCTGGATGCTTCGAACCAACAGCTATCCAGTCAGGAGGAAGCTCCGTCGAGCTCACAGCCGCCCAAAAAATGTTTTCACCTGACTACGGAGCCGACCGTTCAAATGCGGCTTCGCCTTGCGTTCACAGCAGTTGGTTCGCTCACTCGTGCAGTTCACAGATGCTAGGTGATGTGTGTGTGAGGGAGGGGGGGGGGGTTCAGCCTGTGCCTGGAACAAAGAGTGAGATTGAATTGCACTTCACACACACACACCCTGCTGGAGTTCGTCATTCTCTGCCGGGAAACCTTGTTGCCGCCCACCGACGTGGAATGTCATCCGCGGTGTGGGCGCGTCCTGACACCGTGGCGCTCCCTTCGCAGGGGTCGCAGGGGCAGCTGTGCGGCGGCTTCAGTGACGTGCCGTGGGGCAAGACGGGCGGCCGAGGACGCTACATCCCCTCGGAGAAGGCGTTCCTCTTCACGCTCATCAACAACGCCGACCTGCCCCCCACCAAGTTCGACATCGTCAAAAAGATGTTCGCTATCTCGCACCACCCCGAGTAAGCACGGGAAGGTCACATATAGACGAGGTTGCTTGCTTCCTTGAATATGCCAGTCCTTTAGATATGAACGGGCACTGAATGCAAAAATAAAATGTAAAAAACTATTAGTCCATGCAATATTATTATTATTTCTGGGATGATGGCGCAAGTTTTGCAAAGAATACGAGTGTCGTAAATGAATGGAATTTCACTTGAAAGGCAGTTCCACCCGTTGGGAGCACGAGGCACAAATGACTGAAAATGTTGTGCATAATGGGGTACCAACTTTGTGACAATAATTGACTCGATATGATAAACCATGTCTGTCCATTAAGTTGTCCAGTGTGGATTAGTAGTAAAATTTTCGAGATAAGGTAAGGAGAGCAACCTTTTGGCAAAGTGCCATTGATGGCGGGGGCGGGTTAGTTATTAACTGCTGTAATTACTGCTTGACCAGCGCCTCCTCTATTTTTATTTTATTTTTGTAAAAATAGAGGAGGCGCTGGCTTGACGTTAGTCAGAATCAAGCAAACGGAATTACTGCGAACATGAAGTTGTTAAGTAATCATGATGTACAATTCCTGACTGTTGTGGAGTACTTTTTTGTTTCAAACACGTACTTTTTTTAAGAAAAGAAAACTAATTAACCTGACATACTCTGGTTTTAGGCAGGGTTTTACAGAGAAAAATTCTTAATTTGAACTTAAATTCACCTTTGGGAATGCTAGTGCCAAAACTCAAATGAGATTGAGACATATCTTTAAAAATAACGTGGAAGCATTGTAGACGCTTCATCATTTGGTGCGAGGTGGCTCACATTTATTACAGTGCGCTATGCTTTGAAGTAATAGCTGTTTTACTCCAATGTGGAACACTGTCTTTTTGGTTTGCGTATGTTCCTGCGCTGACTGTTATCTTAGAGGCATCAGTGCAGGCACGTACGACACGTGTCAACTTCAAAAGACACATGCTAAATGTATGTGACTAGTGTTCTTTTTTTAATGTTTGTATGAGTGACGCGATAGATGACACGAGTGAAAAGTTCAGCAAGGATCGCGTAACGTTCGACTTGCTTGTGTGTCTAAGGACTGACTGTAAGGTGGAGGAAGGGGCGGCAAACACTTACTCCTGTGCTGGCTACTCTGTCTGTTTGTTCGTCGCAGGTACGGTCCGATATTCGGTGCCGGGGCGGACCTGAGCATCGCCAACCACTGCAATGCGAACATGGAGAGCTACTCGAATCTGCCGCACTCCTACGATGGCGAGGGAGCGTCGTGCACCTTGCTCATGGGCGACTACAACTTTTCAGTGCTTGACTATGAGGTCTTCACTACAGTGGGGAAGTGATACACGCTGCAATCGATAGCTCCTTCGGCCCCTTGTTTTTTTCTTTTTACATTGCGCGAAATTGAACCTGTGTTATACTCATTTTACACTAGTTACGACAGCAACTTTTTGCATGAGACGGCGCCCTTTCTTGTGGCTCATTTACAAGCCCTTCCGAGATTGGACGAATAAACATGCACGGTTTTGACATCTTGCTGTTCGGAGTGCTTTCCCTGTTATGCGCACGGTTATTTTCTGAAACGCGTACAAGCGGAGTCAACTGTGTTTCAGCAGAGCTATCTCAGAATCTGGACCAAAAACGCTTTGACCGTTCATCAAGTAATAGAATAAAGAAATGTACCGCTGGCATGCAAATTGGCGTTTGTAGGAGTCGGTGCCGCTGCTGGTGCGCTTCGTCCAGAGGACGAATATATGCGACCTTTTTTGCAAGACGACGAAGATGTAATAAGCATGCAGTAGGTAAGTCCTTACATGCCTCGTTGCGCAAGCTCTATTTTACGGACGGACGGACGGACGGACGGACGGACGGACGGACGGACGGATGGATGGATGGATGGATTGATTGGATTGATTGATTGTTGGACAGACGACAGATGGATAGTTGACTGACTGAATTATAAATTAAGACAGAAATGCCGAAAAGCACGTGCCGATCTTAGAAAGCAGCTCTTAAATGGGCTGTGAAGGGGGCTCTACTAAAGTTGCGGCATGCCTGGGATATTGAATCACGCCGCTTCACGAATAGTGTCCAGCAAGGATTTTTTAAATGCGCTTTGTAGAAGCTGAGTTATCTGTAATTAAAATTTGAATTTCAGCGTCTTCGCGCCTTTCCCTCTCTCGTCACTTTTTGCACGCTGGAAGGTAGGCGCTCCTTCGCCGTCCCAATGGCCGTCCCCCCTCTGGGAGCGGAGCTTCCCGACCCGCCGGAGCTAAGCGGTTTATTGGCCGCGGCCACGGTAGCTGCCTGACGTCTGCAAGAATCTAACCAATGGTCACCTCTCACAATGTCTACGCAGATGCGGGGGACGGTGGAGGGCGCGAGCATGAAAAAGTCGCCGGGAAAGGCTCGCCAACTTTGACGCGTGATTGTGGGTCGTCTGCTGCGTGTAGAAGAGTATTATTTTGCTCTGGTTTTCATGGCAACACAGTGCAGTGATTAAGTGAGTTAATGTGCTCTCCTCGGAAGGCGTTTCAGAGCCCCTTTAAGTGTCCGTTCGTGGGTTGAGCCGCGTCACCGTCGCCGGTAAATAGCCTCCTCTATTTTTTTTCATGCCCGCTCAACCGCGGGGAACGCCGTTGTTAGGCGCCGTTCGCGCTAGTACGCGAAGCTGCCGACGAGCGGCGCTCGCAGCCCTGGATGGAGCAGACGACGCGGCTGGAGTTGCACGCAGCGTAAAACGCGGCGCGCAATTCTGCTACCGTGCATACTCCTCTTCTTTTATGGTGTCTTCGATTGGTCGCTTTAGATCGCTCTAGAGCGCTCTGAGAGGCGACCGCACATTCGGCTGGTCGAAACCGGGCGCTCTGACTCCATTCGGCTGGTTCTCTCCGAGCGCTCGCCTCCAGCTCAGAGCGCTCCGACGCGCTCCGAGAAAAAAGTCAGAGCGGCTCTGAGATGAGTTCACGTGACAGAGCCACTTCCGCCATTTCGCGAAAGCGGTGCGAGGCCTCGGCGTCCCATACGTGTAGGCAGAAGCAAGCGTAGGCTTTTGATGCAGTAACGCTTGCTGCGTTGTTTTGCGGGTGCCGCGCTGCGTGAGGCAAAATGTTCAAGACACGCCGGATAAGCATATACGCTAGGAACGCGGTTTGTGTTGCTGTCGCATGACAACAGCGATTGCAGCAGCAGCTCAGACGAGGACGACAGTGCTATCCAGAAGGCGATGTTCGAAAAATGAGCGTCCCGTGGGACGGAAAGCCGGAGCAGCGATCGATACAGGCTAAGCGGTGATCGCGATGCAAACTGTGTGCGACCATGTGCGGCTAAAGGTAATCAAGGGACCTTACGTCCGGCTACTGTTGACGTATCAGCAGCGATGCCGCGTCATTGTTCCGGAAGTTACGTCCTCTTTCTGCCTCCTGCGCTTCCGCTCTGAAAACTCTCTGACCATTCGGCTTGACTAGTCTCGCTATGCGCTCAGAGCGAGAGCGGCTCCCACTCTGGCCGATCCTAACCGGATCGCGGGAGCGACCAGTCGAAGACACCGTTAGTAAGAGTGATATGCGGGCACGGTCGTTAAAGTGCTAAGTTGTATTTGTTAAGCCATGTGCACATGTACTCTAATAAAAGCTGCTCATCAAGGACATTATGAAAGCGGCGACCGGGCATACAGATCGAACGTTGTTGCAGTACCGAGATGAATTCTTCAGTTTATCAGCTTTATCGAGGGTAATTAATAATGTGCTTCTTTGTACAAAACACGCATTCTCGGCACCAGTCGTATCTGATCCGATATATAAGCAGAAACATTAAAAAGCGTTTTTGTGAGCGATGAGTGAACGGAAAAAGTTTTACTGTCGTAATTGGAATAAAACATACATGCGCAAAAAAGTTTTCACAGCTTTAACAGCTTTCTTGATAGAGGCTTTGATGAGAGCGGCTTCACTATGTCGTTCCTGTCAGTCACTGATAACGCATTGTTCACACAAACAGGTGGGAAAAATTTTGTGCAGATGAGTTTCAGAAGCTGGCCGTGGCGATCACTGCAAGCAAGCTCACATTTCAGTGCTCCATGTTCTGCAAGAGCATCAACTGCATTGTTGACTGCAGCTTGCAGGGGTTTTGCTAAAAATCTTTTGTTGAACAACACCTCGACGTAGTTCTTCAGGGCGTACAGAACGTACACAAACTGCATTGAAGGATAAAAGAGGCCTCCTCTGTCCTGATGACGGATCAAACTGTCACTGGGCGCAGATGAGGCTGGTCGAGTAAGAAGAGCATTGCAGCTGCTGCAATCAATTTTTTCTTGAACAGCGCGAGCCAAATAACCTCCTAACATCGCAAGTGCTGCAGTGCCTGACGCTGGCAGCAACGTTTTCTGTGTCCCGAGAAGGTCTTTGATGAGACTTTTCGCATCCGATGGAACGTCGTCCGCGCGCTGAGTGACTGCAGGTTTGTGTGTATAATTTTTCCGGCTCCGAGCATGCTGGTTTCGTCGAAGTTGATTGTCTGTCTTGTGGAGGTTTCCCTTCAATTTGTGCTGTTGATGTTGTTCGGTGTCGTTTGAATGTGCCAGGATTCGAGGAAGCGCGTTTTTGCTAACTTCTGGCACCGAGTATGCTGGTTTCGTCGAAGTTGATTGTGTGTCTTGGGAATGTTCAGTTACAGGACTGCGCTTTCTTGCATAGTTGCGGACGTCGTTTTTGTGTTGCCGAATTCTTTCTTTTATATATTTTTGGTTTCGCGAATGTAGCTTGCGTCGCAGTCGGCGCAAGGAATTTTGTAGATAATGCCTTGGGCTCTTTTTCTCCGTGGCCGATTTTGGGAACACCTGGTAAGCAAGCGCAGCAGTGCGCAGTATTATTGCAAAAGTTTGAAAGAAGAAAACACACAAGAAAAAAATTTGGTGTCGAGGCGCTAGGCGCTGCTGACTCACAATTAACTGGCGTTTATTTTCCAGATGATATAAAAGAGCGTTCCTCTTTGTTGTAGCCATGAACTGGTAATGGCTTAGGACGAGCTGGTCCTTTGCGAAGTAGACAAAGCTCACGTTTACTCCGCGGCCGCCGAAGCCCCTGCATGCAGCCGGCCGCAACTACGCGCACGCCCATCGTATGTATGTATGTATGTATGTATGTATGTATGTATGTATGTATGTATGTATGTATGTATGTATGTATGTATGTATGTATGTATGTATGTATGTATGTATGTATGTATGTATGTATGTATGTATGTATGTATGTATGTATGTATGTAGTATGTATGTATGTACGTACGTATGTATGTACGGACGGACGGACGGATGCGGCTGAACCCTTTAAATCAGGCGGTTGCTCAAGCCACCTAGCCATGACTTATGAAATTTTACTCTTCTCTTGATTTTATCCACCAATCAGGTAACCTTCGCTTTGTTACTTCTACCCGCTTAAAATCTACTTTCCCTTCACTGCCCTTAAACCCCAATGCCTTCGATAAATCAGCCCCGCTGCTTTACACTGTTAGGTGAAGCCCTTTACGAAAAGTATCAAGTGTTCAGCCGTTTCCTCCTCCTGTCCGCGCTCAACGCACAACGTGTCTATCTCGTGGTACCTGACTCTACATGTCTTAGTCCGCAAAACTCCCGTCCTGGCCTCAAACAACAAAGAGCTTCCCCTACAATTATCATAGATATTTTCTTTGGAAATTTCCTGCTTAAAAATCCTGTATGTTCCCAGTGCTGATTTCGTCAGCATTCCTGTTTTCCACAGAGCCCTCTCTGTTTCTTTAACCTTTTTTTAACCGATAATTGCTGATTTGCCCCCCCCCCCCTACTGCTGTCCAGATATTTGCTTGTCAATTTTCTAGTTCACTTTCTCCATTTCGTATCAACATTCCTTATATACAGCTATCTGAAAACTTTCCTAGCCCACTGCTTTTTCCCCATTTTTCTCAATCGCTCCTCAAATGCTATCTTACTGCTAGCTGTCCTGCTCTCGAACGACGCCCATCCCACATCACCCTGTACCCCCTGATTTGGTGTATTGCCATGTGCTCCCAAAGCTAGCCTCCCTACGTCACGTTGTTTAATTTCTAACCTTGATTGAACATCTGGTCTCATGCACAGGACCGCATTACCGAAAGTCAGGCTAGAAACCATCACCCCTTTCCAGATCCCTCTTACCACTTCATACCTATTGTAATTCCACAGGCCCTATTTTTCATGACAGCTGCATTCCTAGTAGCTTTATTCATTACATATTTTTCATGCTCTGTCAGGTACTCAGCACCGTTATTTATCCACACCCCAAGATACTTGTACTCATCCACTACTTCTAGCATGAACTCCTGTATTCTATGCTCGCCGACCTCATCATTAAATATCATGACTGCCGATTTTTCCTTACTAAACTTGAAACCTAATCTATCTCCCTCTGTACCACATATGTATATCAACTTCTGTAAATCTTCCTTGTTATCAGCCATTACCACTATATCATCGGCGTATAGTAGTCCCGGTAATGACTGTTTATTCAATTCTCCTTGCTTAAAAAGAAAGGTTGAAGCCTAGTCCACTCCTCTCTACTTGGTCTCCAACCCTTGCAGATGCAACATGAACAACAAAGGAGACAGAGGACATCCTTGCCTAAGCCCCCGCTGTATCTCTACAGGCTCTCATACATTTTTCCCATTTTATAAGCACTCTGGTACCTTTATATATATCTTTTAAAAGATTAATTACTCCCTTTTCCACATCCAATGTGCCCAGCATGTCCCACAGGTACTCTTGATTAACGTTGTCGTAGGCTCACTTAATATCCAGAAATGCTAGCCATATGGGCCTGTGTTCCTTTTCAGCAGTCTCTATACACTGCGTCAATGAAAACAGATTGTCCTCCAACCTCCTTTGTTTCCGGAACCCATTTTGTAGCTCCCCTAGCACCCCCTCGTTCTCCACCCAAGTCTGCAATCTGTCCTTTATAATCTGCATCACCACCCTGTAAACCACACATGTCACTGTTATGGGACGGTAGTTACTTACGTCAGCTTTGTCCCCCTTTCCCTTATATATCATGTTCATTCTACTTAATCGCCATTCATCGGAGACTTTCCCGTCCACTATCATTTTATTCACTACCTGTATTAATGTTTGCTTGGATTTTGGTCCTAGCTTCTTTATTAACATAATCGGAATACCATCTGTTCCTGTTGACGTGCCACTAGGAACCTTCTTCTCTGCGCTTTCCCACTCGCTTTGCTCAAGTGAAGCTATTGCAGTAACCGGTCTATCCTCCTTCGATAAATTATGTGCAACATTTCTTTCTTTGATTTTTTCTGTCATCCTTGTTCCTATGTGTTTTATCGCTTCATCCCCTTCTAGTCGAATACCCTGATCTGTAACAATAACCCTTTGTTCTAGCTAGTCTTATTACTCATTGCATTTAGATGCTTCCAGAATTTTTTAGCTGCTTTTCTATCCTTTTCATTTACTTTTGACATCAATTGGGCACCCTTTCTTCTAATTTTCTCATTAATCAAATAGGATGCTTCCCTTCTACACTTTATGAAGGTATCCCATTTTCTGTCTACTTCAACTTCTGGTTCCCCCCTCTTCTTGGAATATCAGTGTTCCCTGGACGCTTCCTGATGTTTCTCTATCGCCCTCTTGACCTCCTCATCCCGTCAACTCTTGGGTTTGCGTCTTTTCCCTTTTAGATTTACTCGCACCTTAGCTAGCTCTAGCTCCAGTAACCATTCTAGCCACCCTACTACCGTCGTCCATCAGCACTGCATAAGCGGAGGTAGGGCGGCTAAGGGAGGGAGCTCTGTCTGCGGTGGCACGCGTCCACGCGCGCCCACGCGCTGCCTCCGTGCAGTCGAGCCACGCTCCGCTCCGTTGGCAGGCGGTGCTGTGAAATGTGTCTGCACGCGATGGACTGTCCGCGTCGGCCACGTCACTCGCAGCGTTGTCTTTCTAGTATAAACCGTCTTCTTATATAATACAATACAAAATAGTCTCAGCCAGTTCTTTCTGAAGAATGAGTGATGCAACCAGTGGAAAAGCTTCGTTTGCCGCTGCTGCTGAGGTGCGCGCCACCGAGAGGACCGAGAATTTCGCGGTGCCGAATTAGAGGGTAGACGGCGCCTTCGAAATTCGCACCTCTTATGCGCGAGAAAATCCCGTTCTTCTCCCTCTTAGCTCCTCCCCATACACTGACGACCTCGCGAAACACTTGTACCGATCTTGTCTTCGAAAAACCAGGGATCGGTGCAGCAGTTTGAACATATCTCCATCCATTTCTCCTACCACAAAGCCGCCTTCATGACAATAAAAGACTGGGAGAAGAGCGTAATTACTTGACGAAAGAGGGTGCGTGGAAAATGGAGAGCGCTTTTTAACTGTGCATACATGCATGTATCACTCAAATCCTTTACCTCAATATATCGCAAAATCAAAAAACGTACAGAGGTGCGCTCAAATTTCGCATTAGAAGGTATCGTAATCGTCGTTAGAATTTTTACTTTCGAAATTCCGCCGCCCCATTTGCGCAGAAGTTAACGTTCGTGCAAGCTGCAGTGAGTAGCTGAATTTGTAGGCACTTGGCGACAGGTTACGCTTTCAGACGAAAATAATCGATGCCTGTCGAGCTGGCTGTATAACACGTTAGCTGTGCGAGATCACAGTGCTGTTCTCAGAACGGTGCTGTCCCTCTCCAGCTTGCCCTTTATTCCTCTTCATTTGTGCTGCCATTTAAGAACTGTCTTCGTTAGTCCACTTCATTCCTTGCATAATTTTCGGCGAAACTAACTTAGACAACTGGCAACGTTTGAACCAAACCCCGAAACTTCTTTTTCCTTCCTCTCTGCTCTTCTCCTCTTCTTTCTATGTCGGGCTAGACACGGGCTTACCCCGCAGATCACTTTGCCCATCTCACAAATGTTATCGTAGCTAAATACGCAGTGGTCGGCCTGAAGTGGCTGGCTGTGGCCCGCTGCTCCGAGTTTCACTCCAACTGGGATAAGGTGCAACATTGAGGGTAAACGTACGCTGCAGGCCCGCACTTTTTCAACCTTAATTCTGACCTTTGCTGACCCGCGAGTGAGGACCTATGGTACTCAAGAAGACCGTCGGGTCCCAGATAGACCAAGAAGCGGTTGTAGAGTCGATATAATAGGATCTAATACGACGTCCTAGGTCAAATTTATTTTACGAGACGAACCGAGAAAGCGGGCAATGCGTCCAGCTCCTGTGCGCTTACGCGGCACGCACAAAAATTTCTCGTTCGGCTTATTAGGGGTGTAGGAATTCAGCCCGAAAGGTATGCGGTTCCGATAAGTTGGACGGAACGTCGTGTAAATGCTCCGACTTACCGTAACTCTCGCCTGCCTTCGCTGGATATATCAAGCATGGCAGCCCAAGAGGTATTTTGGGGTGTCTGAGTCCGTCCAGCGCACATTATTTTTTTGTTATATGTGCCACGACATGCGTGACAAAAGAAGGAATTTTTTAAAATAACAAAATGCTCCTACGGTGTCACTGCTAGTTTTCCCAATTCCTTCAATTTTTGCTTGCGTATGAGCAATCCGCTGGCAAGTAATGCGTGCGTGCTGTGTGTGTGCGCGCGTGTGTGTTGTATGTATGTTGTTTGCGTGCTTGTGTGTTGTGCATGCATGCGAGTGTGTATGTGTGCGTACATGTGTGTGTGTGTGTGTGTGTGCGTGTGTGTGCGTGCGCGCAGCTGCCATACGTTTAAAACTATATCAACACTACAAAACTGGGGTATACTTCTGGAAAGATGTGACAAATTAATTGCCCAGCGGACGGTTGTTATTCAGTCATTAATGTTTTGCTCACACGCGGTAGTACCACCGAGTTTCGCTTTGAGCCGTAGTATACGACACCCACAGGTTTGACTGGGCACGTTACACAGGGCACCCATATCCTGTAGAAACGTGTATGCTAAAAGCATATTGTGACATTCCGTGTGTGCTACGAGGATCCACGTTCGACGGCGCGGCGTAGACGGAGACCCGTGACAGCGGCATCATCAATTACCCAGCCATGCTCTTTGAGTGACGACCAGAACAACCGGACCCGCCGCCGCCCCGGGGAAACAGCTTTATCCTCCCCAATTTCCGGGCACATTCCAGGACAAGGGAGCTGTCAGCGGGCCAGAGCGCGCCGTACCACAGCCGACGCTATGCGCTACCGCGAAGACAACATTCTTTCCCTCCCCCCCCCCTTTGTCGTGGGCTATCGCCGGGAAGGCACCCACAGCTTCCCAGAAGGGCCGTGACGGACACCTGTCATGGCGGACAGGCAGTACTCGCCAAGAATGTGGAAAGACAGGCGCTAGTGAATTAGCTCCGAAGAGAGAGCCTGTGTGTACTCTCACTTGAGAGAGAGTGGTGGCGTTTTTGTTGTTTATTTAGTTTGTATTGTTAACAGACTCTGGGTTCGAGGCTAAGCCCAACCCAAGGGGTGGTCCCCATCTCGCATGTTATTTTGGATTGGAGAATTGATGCTTTGGGCGGGCCACTGGAAATGACCGCCCTTAGTCCTTTGTTAATCAAGTGCTTAAAAGCACATATAAACGGATGCAGCCCAGTCTGAGCTGGGGCTCCATGCTTAGCATGTAATGTGATGCTACTTAGGCACTAACCTGCCCGGTCGATGAGTAAAGTAGTGCAAAGTTTGTTCTTTTGTAAATTCAGTTCTGCTTTTTTCCAGTTTAACTCTCTGTATATGTATGTTGTAAAATTATGCTCTGCTGTCATCATCTACAAGCTCGCCTCCTGTTCATCTTCCAAGCCGAACGACACTAGAGGAAGGGTTTGGGAACCATCCTCGAAGAAACGGACGACTATTGAAATTCTACTGCATACACGCTCAGGACGACATCATTCGCCAAGAGGGCCTTCAGCGCCGAAGCCCCGACGGCGTGCAGCTTCTGCCAGCAACCGCTCGAGCCCAACTCCGGAGCCACTCCATCGCCCCCATGAAGTCGTCGGCACGTAAGCTCGGACGCCCCAGCCTCTGATGTATAATCTTAATCATGTGTAATTATTGAATATACCTGTTTGTTTAAACTGAGCCATACGGTGTCTCTTTGCCTCTCCGTCCCGTGTGGACCTGCGCATTATGGGGGTCATCACACTGGTGTCAGAAGTGGGGTACTCAAAAGCAAATGTCCTCTGAATGCGGTGACATTCATGACTTCAAAATTGTAATCAAAAGGGAATCACGGGACTGATTGAGGGACTTTTACCCCCATTTGAGAGGCTTGAGGCACTGGAGGGCTTGAAAAAAAAAATGACTGTATCTGAGGGAGCTCCCACTCCACAGCCGTCGCTCGGAGCAAGCATGCTGGCATTAGGAAGCGTCATTCCGACGTTTACGGGAGATAAGACAGGGGTTCCAATCTGCGAGTTCTTTTCCATGCTAGAAGAGATTGGGAAAATGGGGGGATGGTCCGATGCTCAAATGCTGGGAATGGCGAGGTATAAGATGGCAGGAGCTGCTCATGATTTTGCCTGGCGAGACGAAAAAGTAAAATCCACAAAATCATTTGCGGAATTTAAGAAGCTCGCGTTTGAGCATTTCGACACTGAACCACGTCACGTGCGGGTACAGAGGTTCCGTGACGCCGGACAGATGGTAGGGGAGGACGTGCGAACATTTGCGTCGCGGCTTCAGCGCCTAGCACGCGATACGTTAAGCAGGGAGGAGGAAGGAGACCAGCTAAGGAAGAAATACGCGGAGGATATACTTAAAGAGGAAATGACCGCTTTGTTCGTGGCTGGTCTGCAAGACCCCGTGCGCCGGTTCGTGCTCTCGCGCAAGCCGAGCAATTTCGACCAAGCCGTGGAGGCCGCATTGGATGAGGAACAAAATGAGGCGTTAACGACAGCCGCAGCGAGAGTACGCGTCATAGAGAGAGCGGTGCTCAACCCTGAGGTTGCTCTCTTGACAGAGCGGTTAGATCGCTTAGAACAGCTGCTATCTCAGCAGGTAGAATGCCAGGTTGAAGCGCGCGCTCAACAGCGCCCATTCGCTGGAAACCGGAGACCGCCACAAAGCTACAGGCGCGGTATGCGAGATTTTGAAGAAATCGTATGCTTCGCTTGCCAGGGTCGCGGACACATCGCCAGGTTCTGCCAAAACGTGCGCCGTGGGGAGCCACAAAGAGAAGCAGGCGAGACACGCCCTAAGCAAGCCTACAGCGGGGCTCCAGATACCGAGTCAAAAAACTAGTTAGTCCTCCCCAGCCTGAGGAGCGTGGGGAGGGAGCAGTAGATGATGAGGTGGTGGTAGTTTGTGTGGCCGACGAGGCATGCCCTGTTGTGCGTTGCAAGTTAAATGGTTGTTGTATGGAATTGTTGATAGATACGGGGTCAAAGGTGACATTGCTTAAGGAGAGCAGTTTTAACACGCTTCGAAGGAAGGGGGACCGCGAGGTGTTGGAAGCGTCTGGTGGTATGGCAACCAAATTTGTAGGCATAACGGGGGATCCTCTTGGCATAAGTGGACTCTACCGGTTACACTTCTCTCTCGGCGGAATTGCATTGGAGCACCCCTGCTACGTATGCCCGGACACGGTGTCTCTGCCAAACGGAGTGTCAGGTATATTAGGGCAGGATTTTTTGAGAAAAGGGAAGGTAGTAGTCTCATTCTCTGAGGAAGAGGTTAATGCGGGCGGCTCAAAAGTTCCGTTTTTGAACAGGAGAGGGGCTGAGATTCGCATTACCGATATTGACACCCGTCAAACAGTGGGATCATTGGAGAAGGTATATTCGCGGGTTGCCGTCCGGCTGGTCGAGGAGGCGGTCGTCCTTCCTTGGTCGGAGCACATTTTGTACGCGTTTGTGCCTTCAGATGTAGAGAGCGGCGCCGTGGGAGTGCTTGAGCCGGTCGACTCTCTCAGCAATGGCCTGAAGGCAGCCGCGTGCCTCGTGACAGTTAATGACGCCCACAGAGTGCCCCTACGGGTGGTTAACTGTAGCCAGCAGCCACTGAGCCTTCCCAAGAACAAAACATTGGCTTTCTTCACCTCTGCGATAGAGCAACGTGAGCCCACCGATACGGTACTCGCAACTGTAGAGCATGCTAGTCCTTCGGCTGCTCCAAAGGTGTCGTTCGATCTTTCTCACGTAAAATCCAGGGAGAGGGAGGCTCTGGCTGGTTTGCTGAACGACTACTCGGAGGTATTCGCCGCGTCCAACCTGGATTTGGGCTGCTGTGGCGTTATAAAGCACAGGATAGAAACCGGCACTTCATCGCCCGTTTACCAGCGTGCGTACAGGATTCCTTACTCCCAACGTGAGGAGATGGAGCGGCAGGTGCAGGACCTGATTGATCGCGGCATTGTCGAACACTCAAAGTCACCCTGGGGAGCACCAGCACTATTGGTGGAAAAGCCAGATGGCTCGTATCGATTGGTAGTGGACTACCGCAAACTAAATGCCGTAACTCGCATCGATCCATACCCCATCCCCAATATACAGGAGACGCTTTCTCAGCTGGGCTCTGCCAGGTACTTCACGGTAGTGGACATGGCGGCGGGATTCTGGCAGATAGCAATGGATCCGGCAGATGCCGAGAAAACGGCATTCAACACGCCCTCAGGGCACTATGAATGGAAAAGAATGCCGATGGGTCTGGCCAACAGCCCTGCTGTCTGGCAGAGAACCGCTGATGTTATCCTGGCAGGTCTTCTGGGGAGGCTGTGCTTCGTGTATATGGATGACATTATCATATACAGTGACAGTTTTGATAACCATTTGCGCGATATTGAGCAGGTTTTGGTGCGACTAAGAGCAGCGGGTCTCAAGCTGAAGCCCTCTAAGTGCCAATTCCTCAAAAACGAGGTGAAATACCTCGGGCACGTTGTTTCAGCTGACGGCGTGCGACCGGACCCTGAGAAACTAAGGTGTGTCTCGGATTTTCCATCCCCGACTAGCGTCCGCCAGGTCCGGCAGTTTCTCGGCCTGATCGGTTACTACCGAAGGCACATAGAGGAGTTCGCCAAGCTCGCTAAGCCGCTCACCGCCTTAACAGCCAAAAATGTCGCCTTTCGCTGGGACGAAAACGCGGAGAATGCTTTTGGGGCCCTGAAAGGGAAGCTAATGAGTGCACCGCTGTTGCGCCACCCGGATTTTAATTTGCCCTTCGTTATGGCCACAGATGCGTCAAAGTTCGCAGTTGGTGCCGTGCTATCTCAGATTATCGAGGGCAAAGAACATCCCGTTGCTTTTGCTAGCCGACAGCTGAGCCCCACAGAGCAAAAGTACGGAGCTACGGAAAGGGAGTGCCTCGCCGTTGTCTGGGCAGTAAAGCACTTCAGATGCTACCTTTACGGCCGCAAATTCAAGCTAGTCACAGACTGCCATCCTCTGAAATGGGTGATGAGTGTCAGGGACCCTAGCTCGCGACTCGCTAGATGGAATCTACACCTGCAGGAATACTGCTTTGAAGTTGAGCACAAGTCAGGAAAGACACATCTGAATGCTGATGCACTCAGCCGCACAGCTGCCGTGGCAGCTATAGAAGAGTTTGTCCCCGTAGTCGACCCCGCCGAATTACGCACAGAGCAGTGCAAAGATCCTGACCTGAAGCGAATAATCGAAAGCTTAGAGGGCGCACCGTCTCACCCCGAACAGCTAGGTTATTTCATTGACAAAGACGGCACCCTGTGTCGGCGCACGAGGCCAACCAGGAAAGGGAGACCAGAGAAAACCGCTTGGGAGAGAGTCGTCATACCTCGGTCGTGGACAGAAAGGGTTCTTCGCGCGTTTCACGATGCGCCATGCGCCGGTCATTTTGGCGTAGCGAAGACACGCAGGCGTGTGGAGCGTTTGTACTTTTGGAGTGGCATGCGACAGGATGTTAGAGACTACTGTGCGAAGTGTCATTCCTGTCTCGAAAGAAAAACACCCAAGGGACGAAGACCAGCTCCAATTCAGCCGTTCTCTGAGGTTTCGGCTCCCTTCGAGCGGACAGGTATGGACATAATGGGCCCATTGCCCACGACCACTTCCGGAAACAAGTACATTTTAGTATTTGTCGATCACCTTTCAAAATACGCGGAAGCGGTAGCACTCCCAGATCAGAAGGCAGACACGGTTGCAAGAGCATTTGTCGAACAGATCGTGCTCCGACATGGACCCCCGAGGCAACTCTTGACAGATCGGGGAACGAACTTCGTGTCGCAGCTAATGAGGAGAGTTTGCGAGCTGCTTAAGATCGCTAAGAAGCAGACAACACCGTACCATCCGGCTTGCAACGGCGCGGTGGAGCGACTGAACCAAACCGTGGCCGGGTTCCTGTCGCATTTTGTTTCGCGCGACCAGCGGGACTGGGACTTGTGGCTCCCGTATGCAATGTTTGCCTACAATTCCGCAGCACACGAGAGCACGGGCGAATCGCCATTCTTTCTTCTCTACGGCCGAGACCCGGACCAGCCTAGTGAAGTGCCAGAGGGCCCCCGTCGTGTCCCATACGCTTCACTGGACGACTATAAGGTGGAGCTAGAATCGCGCTTGCAAGTGGCGAGGGACATCGCAAAGGAGGCCTTAAAGAAAGCGGCGAAGCGCAGGAAGGAGGTGCACGATCGCAGTGCTAGAGACGCGCCGTTTAATGTGGGGGACAGCGTGTACATTGAAAACTGCCAAAGGCAGATTGGGCTAGCTCGTAAGTTCCAGACGAAGTGGAGAGGACCGTGCGAGGTTGTCGAGAAGCTTTCTCCGGTAAACTTCAGAGTCCGAGACGTGAACCGGCGCTTGATAAGGATACACGCAAATCGCCTCAAGTCGGCACCGGTTCAGTATTCACGAAATGAGGAAAGGGAAAGCGCGGATTTTGATGGGGACAGAAGTGAAGCGGAGCGCGCAGATAGTTCGCAAGAAACGCCCTCTCCTGCATCTGTTCGGCAGGCGCCAGAGGTGACGGCCAGAATGCCACCGGATTTACTTCATGCATTGCTAGAAGAAGAAGCGCGCGAGGTTGCCGCGCAGATAACGCCAGGAGAGGCTCCTGCCACGAGCCCTCGCGAGTCCCAAAGCAGACAAAGGGGCACAGACTTACTTAGTATGACTCATGAAGGCCGATATCCGCTGCGAAATCGGAAAGCTAAGTCGGACTAATGGCGTAAACAGAGCGGAGTTGTGAACTGGTTAGAATTGTGTAATGCCACAGCTCATAACATTGCTATGTGCTTATGTGTTAAGTTATCGGAGTTGGTAGTTAAACCTTTCTGTCATTAAGTAACACCTTCACAGGAGAGCATGCGGAGCGCATGCAGAACCTGCCCTACTTCCTTTCGTTATCTATATTTTTGTCTGTGCCGTGATCGTGCTAGAAGTGGGAGCTCCTTTGTAACTGTGGTAAATTTATTTCGTCCAGTTTGGACTAGAAAGGAGAGGCTTGGGTGCTGAGTTTCATGTTTATCTGTAAAAGAAGATCAGTGCTGCCCCTGGAGACGCCAGTATTGACAGCGGAGGCATATGGTGTTGTGCAGTGGTGTTGAGTGCAGCGAAAAGTGTTTTGTCGGACGCACTGTGCGAGGCGATTCAGAAAGACAAGGGGAGCTGCGTGGACTCAAATGTTCGGAGAACATTCTTCTGGAGGGTGAGCGAGTGTGACATTCCGTGTGTGCTACGAGGATCCACGTTCGACGGCGCGGCGTAGACGGAGACCCGTGACAGCGGCATCATCAATTACCCAGCCATGCTCTTTGAGTGACGACCAGAACAACCGGACCCGCCGCCGCCCCGGGGAAACAGGCTTTATCCTCCCCAATTTCCGGGCACATTCCAGGACAAGGGAGCTGTCAGCGGGCCAGAGCGCGCCGTACCACAGCCGACGCTATGCGCTACCGCGAAGACAACATTCTTTCCCTCCCCCCCCCCCCCCCTTTGTCGTGGGCTATCGCCGGGAAGGCACCCACAGCTTCCCAGAAGGGCCGTGACGGACACCTGTCATGGCGGACAGGCAGTACTCGCCAAGAATGTGGAAAGACAGGCGCTAGTGAATTAGCTCCGAAGAGAGAGCCTGTGTATACTCTCACTTGAGAGAGAGTGGTGGCGTTTTTGTTGTTTATTTAGTTTGTATTGTTAACAGACTCTGGGTTCGAGGCTAAGCCCAACCCAAGGAGTGGTCCCCATCTCGCATGTTATTTTGGATTGGAGAATTGATGCTTTGGGCGGGCCACTGGAAATGACCGCCCTTAGTCCTTTGTTAATCAAGTGCTTAAAAGCACATGTAAACGGATGCAGCCCAGTCTGAGCTGGGGCTCCATGCTTAGCATGTAATGTGATGCTACTTAGGCACTAACCTGCCCGGTCGATGAGTAAAGTAGTGCAAAGTTTGTTCTTTTGTAAATTCAGTTCTGCTTTTTCCAGTTTAACTCTCTGTATATGTATGTTGTAAAATTATGCTCTGCTGTCATCATCTACAAGCTCGCCTCCTGTTCATCTTCCAAGCCGAACGACACTAGAGGAAGGGTTTGGGAACCATCCTCGAAGAAACGGACGACTATTGAAATTCTACTGCATACACGCTCAGGACGACATCATTCGCCAAGAGGGCCTTCAGCGCCGAAGCCCCGACGGCGTGCAGCTTCTGCCAGCAACCGCTCGAGCCCAACTCCGGAGCCACTCCATCGCCCCCATGAAGTCGTCGGCACGTAAGCTCGGACGCCCCAGCCTCTGATGTATAATCTTAATCATGTGTAATTATTGAATATACCTGTTTGTTTAAACTGAGCCATACGGTGTCTCTTTGCCTCTCCGTCCCGTGTGGACCTGCGCATTATGGGGGTCATCACAATATGATAATGGCGGCAGTGACCTGTTCGAGTTGTGCACATGAAGCAAGTGTTGTTCTTTTTTTCCCCTCGGTTTCCTTAAAAGAGGGAGCCGATGTATGCATAGCAGAGGTTAGTCGTCGTTAACGAGGGCGTATTTGGAATGTGGGAATAGTTTGATCGAGCCGTCTGTTGGATCTCCAGAGTTTGCTGTGCGAAGCATCGACAAGCACAAGGGGCCTGTGTTGCGAGCGTTTTTTTTTTCTTTTCGCGTAGCTGCCCTGCGCGCAGCGAAAGCCAACAGGAGCACCAAATAAATGACGGTCATGCTTGCATAGCCTGAAGGCGTTTCATGGCACAAAAGCTCAAAAGGCAGTCGTCGAGTGAAAAAATAAGCCATTACTTTATTGGTATTGAGAATGCAAATTATTATTATCTGAAAGAACATAATTTATTGAGGAAAGAGGCTATGGTCGACGGTAGAAAGGACTGTGGTCGACTTTCTGTAACTCGCTCTTCGGAAAGAACTGAAAGTCCTTTCCTAAAAGCGCCTACTGCAACGAATGGCGTTAAAGCCAAGTATAAGGCGAGTGACGCATGCTGAACGTAAGTGGCCCTCGGATCGCTGAGTGGTGCGTCAAACAACAGAATGAACCAGCGACACCGCGCCAATTTGCAGCCAGTAAAGAAATAAGTGTACCTTCCGAAGTGCAACTGTTTGGCTTTTTCAATTCAAACTGAAATAAAGCTGTTAATGACTTTAGACAATGGCGTATAACACTTCTCACTCGTCTCACAGTGAAACGACTGCACAGTGCGTGACCGTCGTCTTCATCTGTAAATGTTCATCATCTCGCATCTTCGTCTTCGGAGGAGTGGGCGCCATACCTGCGAGTGGCAATAGAAGCTCGCTTCGTCCACAGTCTCACCAGTGGTGGAGGCTGCTCTCGATCCTGCGCCCACTCCGTCGCAACACTGCAGGTATACGTTCCGGTCGTCACCTGGTCGGACCATCTCCAAAGACGGAAACCGTCGACCAACATCGCAGTGACGCTTCCGTTGGCCTTGCCGGTGCCTCAGCAGATGTGCTTCCCCTCCCCCCAAATGTAGCAGGCGCGAGCCTCCTACATTTGCCATTGCGTGATCTCATCAAGGACGAGCTCGCTTCCTTCACTCGCCCCGCGGCACCCGAACCATCTGTACACCTTTGTGTGCCCACATATGCCCAGGTTGCTGCGTCTCCTGCTCCTCCCGTATATCCTTCACATTTGCCGTCCGTCCAGCAGACTGTCGCCTCCTTATCTCAGCGACACGAAATGTATCCAGCGGTTTGGCCGCCGCCTCCGCCTCGTCCTATCTGCTACTACTGTGGAGTTCTTGGACATGTTGCCCGTGTTTGTCGTCTGCGTCAGCGCGACGAGCGTAACCAGTCTGGTCACTTCCGCAAAGACTAAACCTACTCATCGTATGGTTACCACCCTACTTTTGCCGCTAATGCTCCTCATTACGACGACACGTACTCATCGTATCCTTACCGGCCAATGTTTCTCCCCAACGGTCCTGCCCGCTTCTCCTCTCCGTCGCCCTCTCCAGACCGCTCGTCGAACGTGTGGTCGTCGCGCCGCCGCTCCCCGTCACCGTTCCGACGCTCCTCGTCGCCTCCACGTCCAGCCTCTCAGACCCCTGAAAACTGAATTGTGCAGTTTCCGGAGGTAGAGCTGTACCACCCGCCCACCCTTCAAATCCTCCTCCGCCACCGTCGAACATGTTAACCGTTCATCTTGAATAAGGCAGTATTGTAGAAGCATTGATTGATACCGGCGCCGCTGTTTCCGTCATCAGTTCTGCTTTGTGTTCCCATCTTCGCAAAGTGCGCACTCCTTACTGCGGCCCTTCTCTCCGTGCTGCTAATGGAGAATCAATGCATCCTTCCGGTCCTTGTACAGCACGAGCCACTATCAACGGCATCCTGCACCACATCGAGTTCGCTGTACTTCCCTCCTGTGCTCACCCCCTCATCCTCGGCTGGGATTTCCTCCACTCCGCGCAAGCTGTCATTACATTTTGCCCTCCTACTCTGCCAGTTGCTGAATCCGACCTTTCTGACGCCCCTGCAGTGCCTTCTGATCACTTGATAAACACCGCAGACCATGTACTTTATCCCGGCCGGCTCCGAAGATGTCCTCTCCGTTGCTTCTGCTCACGTAAATGCTGGGTTTTCGCCACACCCAATCCCCGTCTTCTCTCCAGGGGCATTCTTCTCGTCGCATCCCTTCTTCGCTTCGTCAATGGGACTGCCCTTCTGACTGCGTTCAATACTACGTCGTTGCCCATTAGTCTGCGCGCAGGCACTAAAGTCGCTTCTGTGTCAACCGCTGTGTCCCATGCTTCTTCTCCTGCAGCTATTTCCGACACTATCAGCAACGATCTCACGCCTGCTAAAAAAGCAGAATTGCTTGCCCTCTTGAACAAACATGCCGCTTCTTTTGATACCCGGTCAAAAATTTTGGGCCAAATCTCGGCGGCTATGCATCGCATCCACACTGATGGTTCGCGCATCATTCGCTGCCGCCCGTATCGCGTGTCTTCTAGTGAGCGCAAAATTATTCAAGATACTGTAACCGACATGCTCAAGCGCCTTCTTCAAGTCTTTGGTCCTCACCAGTGGTGCTGGTACAAAAGAAAGATGGTTCAGTACGCTTTTGTGTCGAATATCGCTCTTACAATAAGATCACTCAAAAGGATGTTTATCTACTTCCTCGGATTGACGACGCCCTCGACTGCCTCAAAGGTGCTCAATTTTTCTCTAGTGTTGACCTAAGATCCGGCTACTGGAAAATCCCCATGCATGAAGAGGACAAAGAGAGGACAGCTTTCGCCACACCAGATGGATTATATGAATTTAACGTTATGCCATTCGGCTTGTGCAATGCTCCGGCCACGTTCGAACGCATGATTTACACCGTACTTCGCGGGCTGGAATGAAAAATTTGTCTCTGCTGCCTGGACGACATCGTAATTTTCTCCTCGACTTTTTCTGAGCACCTCGCTCGCCTCGATGAAGTTCTAAGTGCTCTTTCCGCGGGCGGACTTCAGTTAAACACAAAGAAATGTTTCTTTGCTTCCACTTCAATCAAAGTTCTCGGACACGTCGTTAGTCGCAAGGGCATAAAACCTGATCCTGACAAAGTTGCTGCAGTTCTGCATTTCCCCCGCCCAACACGGATTAAAGACCTGCGCAGTTTTCTAGGACTGGCCTCATACTTTCGTCGCTTCATCCGAAGTTTTGCCTCCATCGCCGCACCTTTGCATAAGCTTCTTGGCGCCAGCACGCCCTTCGTTTGGTCTGAAGCCTGCGAGGCCGCCTTTACTTCTCTAAAGCAGGCTCTCACATCTAATCCGATGCTGGCCCATTTTGATGACAACGCCTCGGCGATTTTACACACTGACGCCAGTGGACACGGCATTGGTGCCGTTCTTTTGCAGCGCCAGCACTCTTCGACTGAGCGCGTGATTGCTTACGCAAGTCGTACCCTGACTACAGCGGAGCAGAACCACACGATCACTGACCAAGTGTGACGTTCCCACCTGTCGGGGGTCAGTCACAGAATCTACGGGTCCTGCTGAATCGAGGAGAAATGAGCCAACGAGGCGGTAACCCGGCAAAACAATATTTATTCTTCTCTGCCTGAAGGCGTAACTGGTGGTCCGCTCACCGCTGGGTTTCAGGAACCTCTGGTTGTAGGTCCGGCAGATCGGGGCTCCAATCCAATCGTCTCGCGTCGGCGGGCCGCGGCTGATTCGGCTCTCCCGGGGTCTGCCTCTCTTCCCGGCGTCTCTCGGCTGGCAGTGCTGTGACGGGTCGAGGCCATAGGACTCTTGGGCGTTTCGGCTGGCGGTGCTTTGACGGGTCGAGGCCACAGGACTCTTGGGCGTTTCGGCTGGCGGTGCTTTGACGGGTCGAGGCCACAGGACTCTTGGGCGTTTCGGCTGGCGGTGCTTTGACGGGTCGAGGCCACAGGACTCTTGGGCGTTTCGGCTGGCGGTCAGTTTGCTACGGACGTTGAGGTCCGGCTTCGCTGACTATAGGCCAGCGCGATATCTTGCGTCCGTTCGCCTCGCCTGTCTCTGCTCGACTCCTTTCCTTTGTCTCCCTGCCCCCGCCGCGTCTCTCCGGAGATTCCCTTTCTCTCTCTCTCTCTCTGGGTAATCTTCGCTCAACGGTTTTTCGTCGTCGCTGCTCACACAGCCGACCAAAGGCACCCGCCAAACTTCTAGGAATCCGCGGCTGTTACGACGGGAAGGCCGATGGCGCCGTTGGGGACGGGTCGAAGGGGATCAGGTGTCCCTCGGAGGGCGACGCTTCTCTGCAGTCAGTCCGTCTGGTGCTAGCCACCGACCTCCTCCGCCACCTCGAGCCATTACGCAGCCCGTCGTGTCCGCTGCTAGTAAGGTCGCCTGTCGGCCTGCACACACAAACGCACAAACGAACCCGTCTTCGCGCGCCGGTGGGGGGGGGGGGGGGAAGCACGGCGCAAACCGCAGGGAAGACTGCGGTTGCGTAGGGCACCGCGCGCAGCCTCTCCTCTTTAGCCGTCTGGCGGTCTTAGCACATCTGTCTTCTGCATCGCCCGCCGCCGTCTTCGCTGACATGTCTGGGTCGATAAATTTGAAGGCAGGGAAAATGTCTTGGGAACTGGTCGCCGGGTTAGTTCTTTTCAGCAATGCCGGGGCCTCCCGTATGCGGCCCTTCACAAAGAGTGTCTTGCCGTTGTCTGGGCCGTTCAGAAATTTCGCCCCTATTTGTACGGCCGCCAGTTCACCATTGTCACTGACCATCATGCGCTGTGCTGGTTGTCATCACAGAAGAATTTGTCCGGGCGCCTCGGCCGCTGGATTCTCCGCCTCCAGGAGCATGATTTCACAGTCACCTACAAATCAGAAAAAAAAAACCAGAGACGCCGATGCGCTCTCTCGTTGCCCTCTCGCCTCCACAAAACCTCCGTGCTCTCCTCCTGTTGGTTCATCGCTCCCAACTGCTAATTCCATGGCTACCCAAGCCTTGACAGCAGCAGCCATTTATCTGTTACCCACTCTCGGCGATCTCGCCTCAGCACAGCGGGCCGACCCTTAGTGCCGGACTCTTATAGATCGCCTGAGTGGTGCTATGCGGGCCCCAACTGCGCGCCTCCGTCGCCAACTAAACTGTTTCAAGCTGGTTGACGGCACCCTTCTTTGGCACAATCATAGCCCCCTCTGTCACGCCTGGGTACCTGTCATTCCCCGTTCTCTTCGCCGTGAAGTTTTGCAGGCGCTTCATGACGACCCCATGGCCGGCCACTTAGGATTCAAGAAAACGTATGACCGTATCAAGCGCCGTTTCTTTTGGCCTGGCCTCTCAACCTCTGTCGCCAAATATATTTCATCTTGCATCCCTTGCCAACGCCGCAAACGCTCCACGTCTCCTCCTGCAGGCCTTCTACGACCTCTTCCCTGTCCTTTCTCACCCTTCGAAGTCGTCGGGATTGACCTCTACGGTCCCTTACCACTAACGCCATCGGGCAACCGTGGGATCGTCACAGCCATCGACCACTTAACCCGGTACGCCGAGACAGCCCCCGTTGCGTCTGACGCTGTCTCGCCCATTTCTTCCTCAACGCCATACTTCTGCGCCATGGAGCCCCACGTGTCCTTATCAGTGACCACGGCAAATCATTCCTCTCCAGCGTCCTTGCCGAAGTTCTTCACGCTTCCAGGACCGTCCATAAAACAACTTCCGCCTATCACCCCCAGACCAATGGGCTCACCGAACGGTTTCATCGCGCCCTGTCAGATATGCTGTCCATGTACAGCCACCCCGACCACACCAACTGGGACGCCATGCTCCCCTTTGTAACCTTTGCCTACAATACTGACGTGCAACGAACAACCAGTTTCCCCCGTTTTTTCTTGTGTAAGGTCGCCCCCTACCTTCACTCTCGAAGCATCTTTCTTTTCTGCCCCCACAACCTCTTCCGGACTCTCCTATGACGAATTTACTTCCCGTCTTGCCTCTTGTCGCACCATTGCCCGCCTGAACACTGACGCCTGCCAAGCCTCCTGAAAAAGCACCTATGGCTTCAAACACCGTGCAGTGTGTTTCTTCCCTAGCGATGAAGTGTTGCTGTGGACTCCCGTGCGCACCCCCGGCTTGTGCGAAAAATTTCTCAGCCGCTTTATTGGTCCGTACACTGTACTCGAACAAACGTCCTCCGTGAACTATCGCGTTGCCCCTGTCCTTCCTGCCAATGACCGACGTTGTCGCGGTGTAGAGATTGTTCGCGTGTCGCGCTTAAAGCCCTTCACCCGTCGCTCTACTTCGCTCTAAGGTGCTCCCGGGCTGGTCGCTTTCGTCCGTAGGGGGAGAAAGTGAGGGCCGTCGTACGATCGTTTTTGAGCCGCTTCCGCCAGGCCAGCTTGGCGAGCGGGCCGCCTGTTTTCGGCCTCTAGGCCGGCGGACGTAGGGCGGAAAGGTGTTGTACGATCACTTTGGCGCTTGCGAGCGAGGCGGATGGTCCCAGCATTCCGATTGGCGCGCCCGGCAGTGCCTGTCGTCTAATCGCTTGCGGCGGTACAGGCGTGTGCTTATAGCAAAACGCATCTTGCAGTAGAAAATGCCCGTATTAATTGCGGCGAACTCGAGACATCCGTTGCGTCAACGTTCTTTTTTTTCGCTGCGGGGTTTTTCGTTGAAGTTACAATCGTGGCCGGCTATGATATGGCATAGATCTCGGTGCGGCCGACTCCAACGGCCGCGAACAGATTCGTGACAAAACGTTTCAACATCGCAGGAGAGCCTTATCATTTGAAGCGATGCTGTGAGGAACGACATGTGGGCCATTTCTATCCAAGAGACCGAAAAATGCGTCACATCGCGATCGCGTAATTCGATCGCTATGTTTTCACAACGGTCGGCGATTTGCCAAAATAACAGAAGGCTGCCCCTTCTGAAAGTTACGCTACCCTCACGATTTCAGAACAACGACGCAATTCTTATTGCGAATTCTCGATCGCGTCAGGCCACAGTGCAGGCTGCTAACAACTCTCTGTAATTATAACCGGGATAATCACATTTTTCAAATAGTTAAGATTACATACTTAAAATTTGAGTCAGTTACACTGCAGGGTTTTTTGCGTTGCTGACAGAGAAAAAAATAATTGCACTTGCAGCCTTTCCTAGGAAATTGCACAGTAGTTGTCACTTTAATATGTAAACAACCTCCTCCCCAGCTACCTACAGTCAGCTGACTGTTAATGCAAAAGACATGCTTATCTATTCAAAATATAAGTTGCGCATGCATGTGTGTGTCTGCATTGTGCATGCATTAAAAATTCACATTTTAGCACGCTGCTGTCAAACACAAACGCGCATGAGAAATGACGACGTTTCTAGCTATTCGGAACAAGTAAGATCAGTTGTAATTAAAGCAGTTCTGCATTTAACAGAAGAGTGACAATGCAACAATAGTCACTTATTTTTTGCTGTTTGTTTAGTTCCTTATTAAAGCCAAAATAGAAATAGCACTGTGTGGCTGCAAAGGGGCTTAGACGTGCATCACTTGGCTATAGTGCAAGGCTTTGTTCTGCACCTGCAGTGACAGCTGGCCATCAGGTAATCCTTTAGCATTCCTTCATGAGCTCATATTGCCGTTGCACAAGCCAGACTACAGCGTTGAAAACAAGTATGGGAAGTTCTTCTGGAGGCCATGCCATTGTTGCCATGTGCAAAACAAGCTGGCATATACTCTGTGCAACTCCAAAGCATTCTCAAATGTCGCTGTGAATGCAAAACAAAGTGGACGCCTTTGTCTTGCATAAAAGTCTACACATGTCTTTCTAATTGCTATAAACCTAATGAGATGTGGGAGCCAGTAAACTGGATTACAGGTAGAGGAAATGCAAGAACCGATTTGGAGGGTTTGCATGGCAATGGCTCATGGCTTAGGCTGGGAAAGAATACTTTGTATAGTCAGGGAAACAGGATACGATGACCATATAACCTGATTATCTCGAGCAAACACCAACATCTCAAGCAGAATTTGTAAAATTGGATTTCCAGTATAAGAGCTATGATGTCGCACAATAAAATGAAATAAAAATTAAGCCATTTAAGTATGTGACAGGTATATATGCATATGTTCTGTGATACAACTTTAAAGCAACGTTTAAGAGTTATTTTCACTCACTAGTAAAATGTAGACAGACAGAATGTAAAGGTGACCAGTTCCCAATCTGACCAGTAAACTTGAGCACTGCTAACTATTAACTGATGTGTATACCACTCAACAGGACTTGAATTTTAGAGTGTGCTATTAGTTGCTGGCTATCAACATCTTCAGCAAAATATACCTAGTTCACTGACAGTCTGGTTTTCAAAGAATAAAATTAACCGAGGCATCGATAGGCATCAGAAATTTTGAAAAGACCAATTCGAAGTTAGGCCGAAGAATGCCGAAAAAAAAAACAGAAATGCAGTGATGGCTTTTGTCTTTACTGGTGTCCTTTTGCTGCGACTTGAAGTTGACGACTTTTGTGTTTAACATGAACCAACGGCCCTGTTAACACTATCCTGAGTATAAAAAAGTCACACAATAAACATGCATTCAAAGCATTCTCACTGAGCCATGTTATGATGAGCCACGTTATGAAGGTAGTGTGTTGCTTAGCTGAAGAGACGATAAGAGAGAAGCACCAAGAAAAATCTGACACAGGCATAATAATGTATGCTTAGCTTTTCAGTGCATGAGTTCAGCTGGCTAGACATAGCTTGTGCACGGTGTGCAAGTTAGCGTAAATGCAACTGTATACCGTCCAACAAAACTATTGTGTAAATTGCCCCAATATTACTTCAAATAGATTGCGAGGAAAGTTCTTACGCATAAGATAGAGAGCATTGTATTGGTTTGCCGAGCTGAGCAAGCAACTAAGCACTTCATTACAACAATTTAATTTCTTTTAACATTTATTATACCTAAACAGTACTAAATGACAATACTTGAGTGGTGAGCTTTGATACGATGTGTCAAGTAGGAACTTGATGAGTTTGTAATTTACTAATAAGAAGCAATCAACCATCAGCGTCCAAGCACAGCCATACGGCTACAAAGGAAAGCTTTGTAGCTCTTTTTTGTGGCCTTATAGCTGCACTTCGGTGGATTTTAATGAGTAACTACTCCCTTATTAAAGATATTCTCTGCCTTGGAGGAATTACTTTAATCATTGGATGAACATCATCATTTACTGCGTGGATTTCTGCAGTGACCAGTTCAAAGGACAAGAGGTTAGTAAATGTTGTGAGGTGGAAGGCCATTCCAGCCTTTATTGGCAAAAACAAAAATCAACCTTGAAATGCATAGGCATGAGCTAATTGAGGAACAACAGTACTTGTGCGGCTAGTGCAGAAGGAATCATGAGTCAGAACAGATTTGTTGGTTATGAGACGGTAAAGAGTTAAAAAAAACCCTGCAGTTTCTGCACAACATGAAGAAATTTGAAGATTTTTCACCTTTGGTGCTGTGACACTGGAGCTTCAACAATAGTCTGAGAAAATAAAACAAGGGCTCAGGTCGGAACTCATTCTAGGATTTTAGTTAAGTTAGGTTTGTGCCATGTGCCATCATATCGCCCAAGGTGATGCCACACAGGGGATCTGAACGCAAGTAACTTGGAAGACGGCGATGCTAAGTACATGTTATGGTGTAAATATCCTAGGTTGTGGGTGGGCGTATAAGGATTATGAGGTGAGACCATGCTACATTGCGAGCAATGTGAATGGCTGAGTGTTTGAACCAGTACACAGTGACTATACCTTTCTCGGTAAGGCCTTATAAGTACGCAAAATATAGTTTTGCTGACAATAAAAAATATTCGTGCATTCTTAGTAACATTAGCAAACAGTTAGGCCATTCTAGAGCATGCAAAATGTTTTTTTGGAGAACTAAAACACGGGTATTTAATGCAAGATGGCATAGCCCATATACCCATCAGTGAAGGCATGTTATACCCCTGTCACACGAAATTCCTCGAAGGCCTTTCCAGCAAAGGCACCTTTTTTCACCAAAGGAGCGAAAGCTTAAAGGAGCAGCGACGCAGCTACACGGTGCAGCCCAAAGGTCAGACAGTCGTTCAGGCATAGCACCCCCTGCTGTGCTCGAGGCGGCTGAAGTGAGTTTTTTAAAATTAAAGTGGGGTATTCTGTTCATTCGTTCAGCTCAGACAATTTTTTTTATTCTGATAGCTTCCTTAAAAGTACTGCAAGAGCTACTCTCATCAGCAGCAGGCAGGTATTGTGTGTTGCCTTGACCACCAGGGGCACTCGGTGTTGCTGCAACACTTTCACTGTCCTGAAATCTGTGCATAAAATGTAAACACTCGTACAGAAAGCAAAGCCAGACACACATTTCGTATTTTAAAAAACATATTTTCAAACATTGTTGGCTGTATCTATTTTTTTATTGCTTTTACTTTTGACGTTGGATGGCACTGCGATCGTAAGTTCTCTAAGGCCGAGCCTTTGGGCTCCAAAGGTCTCTGACGAGCGCCTTCGCCTCCAAGGCCCTTAGCGGCAAAGGCGCAACGTTTGTGCCATGTAGCTGCACACCTTACGCCTTTGGATATAAGGACCTGGTGCTGTGCCAAACGGAAGGTCCACAATTTCATCACAAATGGTGACTTCAAGTTGCGCCAGTCTCGGCACACGCTCGTATTCATACGGTACATATACAGCGAAACGCTAGCCGCGTGATGAAATTAGGAGAGCCAAAAGATAAGAGAGCAGCTGCGGTGCCCGTGTGACAGGGGTATAACAAGCACTGAAGGGAAAGTCATAATGTAGATAATAAAAAGCTGAGGCCCAAGGGCACTGCCTTGGGGGGATGTCCAAGATGACAGGAAAAGGCAGGATGCATAGGAATTGCCGACGGTTGGCTGTTTAAGCTTGGATCCGGTTTAGAGCTATTGAATACAAGTTAAAGCACGACAATAAAAGCCATACATAAATAAGCGAATAACATGCTTTTTCAAAGCCAAGAAAAA